>PVJC01036372.1:0-17760 GCA_004026665.1 Murina feae | reverse complement strand
ATGAAGGAAACTCACAGGGATGGTGACTAGGGAAGGTTGATTTAATTATTTAATGCTAGAGGCCCAATGCACGAAATTCATGCAAGGGGCTCAGACCCCGCCACAGCATTGGCTGTCTCTGCCTTGGCCCCTGCCCACCACGGTGGCTGCCTCTGCTATGGCTTTGTCTGGTCTAATTAGCATATTATGCTTTTATTATTATTATAGATTATTATAGATTTAGAGGATGGTTCAAAGGAAGTGGATTTTCAGAGCTATTTAGTGCATGTATTAGTTATCTATTGCTGTGTAACAAATAACCCTCCCAATTCATTTTATTTTTTTTAGACTTTTAAATTGATATTTAGAGGAGGAGAGAGAGAGAGAGAGAGAGAGATACACACTGATGTGAGAGAGAAACATCAATCAGTTGTCTCCCGCATGTGCCCTGACCGGAATCGAACCCATCCCTTTGGTGTACAGGATGATGCTCCAACTGAGCCATACTGGCATCCCCCCAAATTGAGCAGCTTAAAACAACAAACATGAGATAAAGTTTCTCTGGCTTAGGAATCAGGGAGCTACTTAGCTGGTAGTTATGCTCAGGATCTTTCATGGGATGTGTTCACTGTGGTGGCCAGAGCTGCAGTCATCCGAAGGCTGGATTGGAGACGGATCCACTTCCAGGCTCACTCACTCACTGGCTGTTGGCAGCTTAGTTCCTTGCCATGTGGGCCTGTACATACCGGATGTCCTTTTGACATGGCAGGTGGCCTCCCCCAAGGAGGGTCTTGAGAGGGGATGGGGAAAGCTCAGTTTCTTGGTGGATGAATGCCTATGTGGTTGTTGTTGTTGTTGTTAATTCTCACCTGAGGATATTTTTTCCATTGGTTTTTAGAGAGTGGAAGGGAGGTGGAGAGACAGAAATGCCCTTGACCAGAATTGAACCTGAGACCCTTCAGTCTGTGAGCCAGTGCTCTAACCACTGAGAAACTGGCTAGGGCTGAATGTGTTCTCATGAGACTGACGTGTTGCCCACTGCACCAAAAGGGCCATTTTGAATGCGTTCTTAAAAATTTAATCTTGAAAATGATACCCTGTCATTTCTAATGTATTCTATTTGCTAGAAGGTAATAACTAAGTCCAGCCCACACCCAACAGGAAGGAATGGGGCTCCACCTCTTTGGGGGAGAAATATCAAAGAATTTGTGGACATATCTTTAAAACCACCACAGTTCTGGGCACATAGTAGGTGCTCAAAAAATGATTAGATGTTACAATTAGCTTAGCAATTCACTTCTTGGTGAGTCCATTTCTAGGCAGCTTTTAGGGACCCCCCAATTTTTTTATTAGTAATTTAAATTCTGTATTGCTTAAAGTATTACATATGTCTCTTTTTTCCCCCCATTGACCTCTCCCTGGCCATTCTCACCCTCCAGCACATGACCTCACCCCCCTACTGTCTGTGTCCATGGGTTATGCTTATATTGGGACACCCCAATTTTTTCAGGTGAAAGGAATTGGGGCTCTCCAACAGAGTGGATTTGGTACCCAGGAGACTTCCACAAAATGAGGATTGTAATCTTTCATTTTCTATCAGGAGGGAGGCAAGATTCTTCCAGAGATCTCCGTCGTTCTGGGTCAGTCAGTCCAAAGACTTTAGAAGAGGCACACACCCACTTAAAATTCACTTCTCTAGACTGGCAAGTTTCTTACCCCACACTCGGTGCAGTGTCTCCCCAGCTGGGGAGACAGGATGATGCAGGGTACTGCTTGGACCAAGAGACAGAGCATGTCCTCTGGGAAGGGCCCCAGCTCCACTCACCCCCTCCCCACAGCAATTTTTTAAAATATTGATTTCAGAGAGGAAGGGAGAAGGAGAGAGATAGAGATAGAGAGAGAAGCATCAATGATGAGAATCGTTGATCGGCTGCCTCCTGCACGCCCCTATTGGGGATTGAGCCCACAACCCGGGCATGTGCCCTTGACTAGTCTCGAACCCGGGACCCTCCAGTCCGCAGGCTGATGCCCTATCCACCGAGTCAAACCAGCTAAGGCTCATCCCCAGCAATTTAAAATCCTAAAAGTCAGATTTGATTAAAAATAATGTATTTATTTCACTATAGAGTATAACCATAAATTTGGACAAGAGAAAAAAGCAAAAACAAACAAAAAAAGACTTCTGCAAATCTTAACACACAAGCGATGACATTTGTGAGGCTTCCTTTCTGTAGTATGTAGGTTTCTATTTTTATATGGTTTGAAGAAGTTGCAACTGCAATTTCATACCCTGCTTCTTTTCACTTAACTTCATTGTACATCTTTCACCATATTTTAGAGTTTTTGAGAGCTGTATAATTGGCTGGACGTGCCATAGTTTACTTGATTTTTCTTTTTTTTCCCAATTAGTTCTATATAGAATGATATTTGTTATAGTCTGATGTAAATATTTTTTGCCCATGCTGTTTTGCCTTTTAATTTTTACCAATTTCTTTAAAATAATCCCATTAAGTAGGTAGAGTCTAGATGGATGTATCTGGAAATATTAAACCTTTTCTGGGGAATTATTCTGCTGCTTCTATACCTGGAATAGCCTTTCTTTTATTAAAGTACCCCCTCTTCATCTCTGGTTTCTATATGGCTTTAAAAAAATTCATCTGGAATTAGTTTTGTGGTATTAAATAGGGTCTAAAATCAGATGCATTTTCTTTTCCAAATTACTAACCAGTTAGTTCCTCCTTATTACTTAGAATAGGGTTTATTTCTAGCCTCTTATTTCACTGATTTGTCTATTTTGCACCAATAGCGTTGTAATATTAAAAAAAGAAGGAATTAATGAAGTCAGCCTCGGCTAGAAGAGGATCTTGGTCCAGCTGAGAACCATGAGATCTGCCAGGAGGGAAGATATAGAATCTCCAGCAAATGCACCAATGATCTTCATAAGAAAAAGCCAACTATCCTATAGAATAAAAGCCTAATATGCAAATCGTCCCCTCGGGTGGTCATTAGACCACTCGCTATGATGTGCGCTGATCGCCAGGGGGTGGCGTGGAACATGGCAGGGGTTGGTGACACGGCGCTGGCAGCGGGCAGCAGTGGAGTGCTGTGGGCCCAATGGGCCCCCACCAGAGTGGGACTGCAGTGGGATGGTGGAGCAGGTGAGTGGGCAGTGCCAGGCCAAGGCAGGTGTGAGCAGGGGCCTGCCCCACCGATTGTCCTGCACACAGACCAGTAGCAGTGGTCGGGGGAGGGGGCCCAGCCCTGACTGATCACCCCACAGGTGGGATAGTGGAGCAGGTGAGGGGGCGGCGCCAGGCCAAGGCTGAGTGCCAGGCAGGGCTGCAGGGCTGGGAGATTGGGGTGCGAACGGGAGGCTCGAGCTGGGCCCCATCTCCACAGGCCACCCCGAGGGAACCCACCCATGCACAAATGTGTGTGCTGGGCCTCTAGTTAATTTATAAGAATAGTAGGAACATTGCTCAGACATCTCTAATCAGCTGAGCAAGAATGCAACCATGTGTTACTGAACACAAATCCATGGTATATATTTTGATGGAATTAACAAGTTGGCAGACGACGGGAAAAGCAGCAGATGTCACATATTCAGGCATCAGTGAACCATGTTATAGCACCTCGACCTTTTATTGGAAAAGGGCTCAGCCAGTCTTCAGTAATCGGGTAGGCAAGGTGTGTATGAAATGATGGGTACAGTCCTAATTAAAAGATTTATTTGAAAAGGTTTTGGAAAGGAAGGGTGGTCGGTTTACCTGTTATCTGTAGGAGACACGGTGAACCCTACACCCTGGGAATGGGAAGACACATAGAAGTTTTAGCCGTGTGCCGAGTATTGTCATTGGCAAACGCCTCCTGCCTTAGCTGGAGTTCCATTATTCTAAGGCGTCTGCAGATAAGGGGGTGGGGCAGGTAGGGAAGGAACGTGGCCTAAGCTAAGAGAATGGTCCCAGAAACAGGCTGTGGAGCCAGAAAGCCCAGGCCCCTCACATTCCGAGTGGCTGCAGGGAGGGCTGTAAGCGCCAGTGGGAAAGCATCACTTACGATCCCGACCTGGAGAAATCACGATTCCTTTATGTACAGAGCTTTCCCACGGCTTACTCAAAACAGGGCTACAGTGCCTGATGGGAGAGTGAAGAAGGGAGCAGGTCCCTGGCGAGGAAGAACGAAGAGCCAGAACAGCTAAGGGCGCTGGAACAAAATTCATCATTGTTACCATGCGAAGACATTCATAAACGTCTCCACACAAGCTGAGCGGGCTGTGTTCAAGCAGCAGGTAAAGCACCTCCAAAAGCAACCCACGGCAAGGCAGCAAGGTGCCAAAACTGGATCTGCCCTGCCAGGCGAGGCATTGTCAGGAAGCCAGAGGGCAGGGTGGAAGAAGGAAACAGAGACTGCAGATGAATCAGGGGGCCGTCCGGAGAGAAAGCAGCAGTACTTCTCTCAGGGAGAGCCTGCTGAGCTAAGATGCTATTAGCCCAGCCCCCCAGGGCCCCTGGCCCCCTTTCTGAAAACAGAGATGGGGGCGGGGAGAGGCAGTGTTGTGAGGTGGGACAGGCTGCAGGGCTGCAGCAGACAGGACTCCTGGCTGGGGCCCTGGGAGTCACCCAACCTCTCTGAGCTGGTGTCTTCATCAGGAGAAATAGTCCTACCTGCCCTGCGTAATTGGCATTATTAGAGTTTTTATTTTAAAGAGCTGCCACTAACCCTTATGCAGATGAGGATGGGTTTCATCTGTGAAACCTCCACCGACAGGCCCGTCTGAAGAGTAGACCAGAAGGAAAAGGAACCGTGGGCACTCGATGGGGACAGACTGAGGCCAACCTGGTGCTCAGTGAAAATTCACTTGCAGACAAGCCTGGCTGTGGGAGGCGAGGATGTCCTCTGGACCCCACCTCCTGGGCACTATGGATGCAACAGAGGGGAGGAGGCTGCCGCATGGCCGCCGTAGCCCTTACGTGCGCTCTGGGTGGCTTTGGCGGGGTCACTGTAATGATCCCAGCGGCCCCTGGCAATCACACATCGGTGGGAGCACGGTGCTGTGGGAAGGAAGGCCTGGGTGGGAGACTGCGCATCACAGCTCCTCCTTGTTGCTCCTGAGGGGCTGGTCCACAGGCCCTGGAGCTTGGGGCTGATCTGCTGGCTCACGGAAGCCAGGCCACTGGCCACTGTCCTCCCTGCGCTTGCCCGCAGCGGCATCGTCCTGCAGGAGCCCACTCCCCGCTCGGTGCGGCCGGCGGCTTCCGGTTCCCACCAGCCCCTGCATCCTCAGGTAACCCTGCTGGCAAAAGGGCGGCAGCTTCTGGCGTGTGAGTGCGAACAGGAAGCAGGACTCTACAGAAAAGCAAAAGGAGATGAATGAGACGGGCTGAGAGGTGTGGGGCGGGCGAGGTGCAGGGGGGCCTCCCCCTGGACCCTCCGTCCCTGATCCTGGGAGCTGACTTCTCTGGGTGTCTCATGTCTGACTGAGTGGCCATGAAACTCAGCCCCTTCAGTCGTTCCAGGGATCGGCCACCCCAACATTTGGGAAGACGAGGATCCAAAGTGAAAGCAAACCCCAGAGGTGACTCAGCTTCCAGAGGTGGGGCCAGCAGGATGCTCTGCCCAGGCCAGCCTGGAGGGGGACTCCGTCCCCTCCTGAGCTCAGAGTTGCCTGCAAAGATTTCTTCCCTCGGCAACATCTGAGTGGCAAATGCCGTGTGTGAGCTCTGCTCTCAGCGCTGTAGGGCCACGAGGACAAAACGGGTCAATGCGCCTGTGATTTACCCTCCTCTGTGCCACAGCAGTTGGTGGGCCAATGCGACCGATCAGGAAATCATGCTCAATAATCTTATTATTTAGAAACAGGAAAAGACACCAGAAGACCTAGAAGCAGTTCCTTCTGGAGAATGAGAATGGAGGTGGGAAAAAGCCTTGTAGCCAGGCATTACATAACTTTGATTTAAAAAAACAGAAAGGATGAAACAGGGGCTCAGTGTTCTGAGGCACTGAGACAGGATGGGAAACGGAGTGTCAGAAAACCAGCCTGAGTCTTTTATTTCACAAAATAGGCAAACAGGGGTGGGCAAAAGTAGGTTTACAGTTGTTCGAATGTCAGACAAGCAGGTCGTAATTACTACAATAACTTTATTAACTCAAAAGAATGTCACAGTGCAGCTGTACTAGTAAACCTACTTTTGTCCACCCTGGTATTGCAAAGCATGCTGGGAGGCCTACATGGGCTAACAGGCTGCTACAAAAATATCATTTCCCACTGTAGTTCTGACTTACAGCACAGAGGGGCCCTGACGACCCTCTCCGAGCAGGGAAGACAGCAGGTGTGAGGGGAAGATGGCGGAGGGGCAGCGAGGTGGCCTTTTGGCAAGCAGCCCCTTCTGATGATGTGCATCACCCCTTCCGAAGGGGCCAGGGGCACATCACCTGAGGGGGTGGGGAGAAGGCCCGCCCTCTGCCAGCTGGCCCTCTGCCAGGTAGGATTCTTCCAAGCTCAAGGCACTGACATAGAGTGGCCTGTACTAGTGTCTAGCCCAGTGGTTCTCAACTTTCCTAATGCCTCGACCCTTTAATACAGTTCCTCATGTTGTGGTGACCCCCAACCATAAAATTATTTTCGTTGCTACTTCATCACTGTCATGTTGCTACTGTTATGAATCGTAATGTAAATATCTGATATGCAGGATGTATTTAGGCGACCCCTGTGAAAGGGTTGTTAGACCCCCAGAGGGGTCGCGACCCACAGGTTGAGAACCGCTGGTCTAGGGAGTGGGAACCAGGAGGCTAAAGGGCCAGTGATGATCCAGTCTTAAAAGCCAAAACTCAGGGTGGGAGTATGTCCCCTAACAGGCCCCGGCACCTCTGTGTACTTCCGAAACCTCGAGGCGTCAGAGGCAGAGGCTTTGTAGCTGAGGTTAGTCCCACTCCATGTAATGGCACCTGTAAGCCGACAGTTTGCAGGATGCTAGTACTCTGCTCTATGACTCTCCTCAGTTGGAGCATTTACATGTATTTGGACGATGAACTTAAACTACTGTTTTGAGCCATCTCCCTTAACATACACATTTTTATTTCAAAGTGGGCCGGGATGTCACCGGGGATGAAACAAGGACACTTGCTCTCGAACCTGCAGTTCGGGACTGACCGTCTCTACCTGATTTGGCACGCATAGTACCTTATACACTGTAGGTGCTTCACAGATGTCTGCTGCACCACAGCGACAGTGTGCGGATTGGCCCCAAACTCACGAGTGAGGCCCAGTGACTGGAAGTCATCAGAGGCAATCCACCTCCATCCCACCCGCTCCTCCCGATGGGTCTCTACCATCTCCGTCTCGGGGGTTCTTTGCCTCCTCGTTTACCCACTGAGATCCAAGCTTATTTGAATGTCTCTAAACAGACTTCCCCCTGCTCCAGCCTCACCTTCCTACCCCGAGTGCTGCCCACTCTCCTAGGCTCGGCCTGCCAACAGCCTGCGTCCAGCTGGGGTTCATGCTTTTCCCAGTATCTGGCTCTGGGACGTTTCCTAATTTTCCTGCCAGTTGCTCAGCGTTTCCAGGCGCGCTGTCTGGGAGGGATTTCTGTGAACACCTCGTCCACCCCCTTGTGGGAAACGGAGGCCTGGGTTTGGGTTTCTAGGTGTGCAGCCTGGAATAGCACAGGGCATGATCTATCGGCCTCTTTCCACCCTCTAGCTCAGTCCCTCCGTCGTTCGGGGAACCTAAGTTACCTGCATAGAAGCTTCGCAAATCGGTGCCCAGACAGTTCTCCAGGAAGCGCCTCAGAGGCAAGATGTGGCTCAGGGGGGCGGTCCAGTCTGTCAGGAAGTCCTCCAGGATGTGGTGGATGGCCGTGGGCCGCGGCAGGGGCCAGTCTGCAGGGCGGAACCTCACCTCCTGCTCTGTGGGGGAGAGGCGGGGCTGCATCAGAGCCCAGCAGCCAGCCTTCCCACTGGGGTCAGTGGCAGCGGCGTGGTTCCCGCACCCTCCCAACGCCTACCCTGCTCACTCGTGCTCGTGAGCTCTGCTCTCCTGGGACACCTCTGTGCTGGCTGCGGTCCGTGGTTCCACAGCCACCCTGAATGCTTGGAAGGTTAGCACGAGAAAGCAGGACAAAACCAGACTTGTCCCTTGTGCTACCAGAGGGCAGAACTAAGATCACCCACTTGAACTTGATGTTTCTCTAAGGCTCACATAGACTGAGGTCTATTATGGCTGCTTCAAAACTGGTTTTTCTGTGAGGAGGCTCGATTCCAGCATTGGAGGGGGTCTTAGAGCCCACCTAGTCCATCTCCCACCTGTTGTGGGTCCCCCTATGGTGTCCCTGTCAGATGGCTCAGGCCACCCACCCCTGTACTGGGAAATTCGGCCCTAGGAGGCAGCCCATTGCATTGTGGGACAGCTCTATTACTTGCTCCTTCTATTGGATTACACCTGCGGGCCTGCCGCTTGTACCTGTTGATACTCTCTCTGCCCCTTTTAGATCATCCTCTTCCAAATGGCAGCCCTTCAAGTTCTGAAGCAGGAGCTGGGTTCCCTGGGTGGTTCACCCCTGGGTAGCTACTCTGCCAGGCACCGTGCTGGCATTCTGTGTGTATTATCTCATTTATCCTCATACAGGGAGGTACTGTTTTTATCCCCATTTGACAGAGGAGGAAGCTGAGGCTCAGAGAGGTTAATAAATGGTCTAAGGCTGCACAGCAGGGAAAGGACAGACCTGGAAGCACTTCCCAGGTATTCTGCCCTGCACCGCTCCACTCTTGAGTTAACCGCTTCCATTTCCTCTCCCTGTTCCCTTGAATCGTCTCCAAAGCCCCCCTCTCCACTCCATGATCAGCCTCCTCTGGAGACACACAGCAAGACCGTGCCCCTCTACTCTGTGGTGCCTGGAGATCATGCCACCCCACGTGTGTCCTGCCCAGGTCATGTACCGGCCAGAATCCGGGACCAGCACTTATCATCCTTGGACCCCCTGTCTTTGGGCAGCGTCCCCAGCGGCCCTCCTCTGTCAGCGGAGCGTTGTGGGAGGGATTCATGGTGACACCTCGACACACAGTGGGGCCTGAGAAGCGCCCACCTCAAGAAAAGCCCAGGCAGGAGGGAGAGCAGAACCAGCTTACCGGTGGGGAGGTGCCTGTAGTAGTAGATGACGGGGTGCAGGAAGTTGGACTGCCAGGCGTCTTCCGTGTACCCCACAGACCGGTCATAGAAGAAGACGTCCTTGTCGGGCCCTGAGAAATTTCTGCCGTACTCCATGTTGATGACGAAGAGGCCGTGCCTGGCCTGCCTTCCTGTGACTGCCTCCAGCTGGGCCAGCATCTGCATGGGGAACTCCTCCAGGTATTCAAATGCGGTGCCGTTCCTGGGGACCAAGGCAGATGGGAGGGCGAGACCCTCAGTGCTGCGGCCGAGGCGAGGCGTGTGCGTGGGGGCCTGTGTGTACGCGTCCCTCTCCCTCCGAGAAGTGACAAAGCACACAGACGGACCAGCCCTGCGCATCTCACGCTAGTGTTACAGCGGCGCCCTGGGACAGGGCACACGCCTTGTGTGTTCAAGGGACAGGAAGAAGGCCAGGGGGGCTGGACTGGATTGAGGGGGAGGGCCAGCAGAGGAGGTTGGGGAAATCGGTGGGGGCAGGTCCAGGAAGGCTTGTGTATGCCTCGATGGGAACACCTGGTTTCATCGGACTGAGGGGAAGCCCCGGAGGGTGCTGAGCAGAGAGGAGCTGGTGTGACGCGTGTTTCCAGAGGGCCGCCCTGGCCATGCGCGGAGAGCAGACCGCTGCTGGACCAGTGCGTGAGAGATGCGGGTGGTCCGGACCAAGGGGCAGAGGGCGGAGCTGTGCGGGGAGGTCAATTCTAGAAAACCTGAAGGGAGAGCCCTCAGGACTCACGGGTGGTCTGTGTGCTGAAGGGTGTGAAGGCGAGAGGGTCCAGGCCGAGGAGAGGGTGCTGCGCCGAGCACCCCCCTGACCTCGGTGTGCTGCTGCACTCTCTGGCTGTCGGCCCGCTGTTTCCTCTGAGAGTTCTTTCTTTCTTCTCACCTGCCACCTGTCCTTGGAGGGTCTCCCTCCAACCCCCCTACACTTTCCTGCTCAGGAAAACTGGACTGAGGAGGAGCCAACTTGGCCCCGGCCCCTGGGAGCTCATGAATCTCACTGGTGTGGCAGTTTACTGCTCACCTACTTGGTGCCAAATGCTTGCTATGCGTTACCTTTCCTCCTTCCTGCAGTTCTGCCAGGTACGCAGACCCCCCCGCTTTACCCCAATTTTACAGGCGAAAGAAAGGCTCAGAGAGGCTAACTAACTTGCCCAAAGTCATACAGGTAGAAAGAGGCACAGCCTGGTTCCCACTCAGGACTGTCTGTCTGCAGAGCTGGTGGTGTGGATTTCACTGCTTTTTCTCCAGAATAAATCCATCTCCCCTACCCTCACCCCCGTTTCTCCTCCGTCTTCATCTTAGGAGGGAACCCCCGGGCTATTCCACACTTGGGGAAGGAAGAGGTGTGACGAGGGTAAGGTGAGGCAACGGAGGGGGAGCGTGGTGGGGTAGGCGACTCACTCCTTCAACAGGACGACATCAGCGAGCACACCGAACATCTGGTAGAGCCCAGAAGCCTCGTTCACGCGCCGGAGGACAGAGCTGGTCAGCTGGGAGACGGGGTGCTCAGTGGAGGGCCAGGCGACCCCGTGGTGGCGATGCTCCAGTAGCCGGTGAACAGCGCGCACTGCAATGGCCAGAGGGAGGATTTATCTTCTAGGAGTTCTCGGCCGATGTGGCTCAGCGACTGCGCGTGGGCCTACCAACCAGGAGGTCACGGTTTGATTCCACTCAGGGCACATGCCTGGGCTGTGGGCTCAACACCCAGAGGGGGTTGCAGGAGGCAGCCAATCAGTGACTCTCTCTCATCACTGATGTTTCTCTTTCCCTCTCCCTTCCTTGCTGCAATCAATAAAAATACATTAAAAAAGAATTTATCTTTTGCCATCAGGAGGGACATAAAGTCCCCATCAACTTCTCTAAACTCCAATGCACACTGTACCATGACGCCCAGAAGACGCCTTTAGCGCAGGGTGAGCACATGGTTTCTGTGGAGGGCCAGGTGGTAGCATTTTGGGCTTTGCAGAGGCTGTCACGCTACTCACTTCCGCCTCTGGTGTGCAAGCAGCCGCAGAGGACAGCTAAGTGGAGGGGGTGGTCACCCAGACCCGTGTTTGCGCCCCTGCCTTTGCACCTGCAAAGGGAAGTCCCGCAGCTATTACTCCACATGTGGTGTGTCAAAACTGGACCCAGCGCCTTCCTCTGCAGCCTCTCACCTCGCCTAGTCGCCATTCCCACGGGAGCCATCCAAATGGAAACCCTTTGACTGCTCCCTCTCCTTCACAGCCTAAACCCAGTCTGTCACTAAGTTCTACTTTGAAATGATTTGTATATTTATGTCAGGCTAGAAAAGCAACAGCGGTCTGAAACAATAGATGTTTTCTGCATGCCTGGGGCTGCTGGATACAGTTGTGAAACTGGAGCACCACACATAGATGCCTGCTCTTCCAAAATGAATCAACACAGCCCTGACCGGTGTGGCTCAGTGGATAGAGCATCGGCCTGTGGATTGAAAGGTCCCAGGTTCGATTCCGGTCAAGGGCATGTACCTTGATTGCGGGCACATCCCCAGTAGGAGGTGTGCAGGAGGCAGCTGATGGATGTTTCTCTCCCATCGATGTTTCTAACTCTCTGTCCCTCTCCCTTCCTCTCTGTAAAAAATCAATGAAATACAGTAAAAAAAAAAAAAAAAAAAAAAGAATCAACACAACACACAAATCCAGTAGAGGCAAGGACACAGCCGTTCACACTGTGTCCACAGTCACAGCGAGGCGTGCAGCCTCACCAGACACCTGGCTCTCTGGAGGAAACCATGGTGAAGCTGAGTTTTGCAAAAGGTTGCGGAATTAGCCCCAGCCAGTTTGGCTCAGTGGATAGAGCGTTGGCCTGTGGACTGAAGGGTCCTGGGTTCGATTCTGGTCAAGGGCATGTACCTTGATTGCAGGCACATCCCCAGGTAGGGGGTGTGAAGGATGCAGCTGATCAATGTTTCTCTCTCGATGTTTCTAACTCTCTATCCCTCTCCCTTTCTCTCTGTAAAAAAATCAATAAAATATATATTTTTTAAAAAAGGTTGAGAAATTACACAGCTAGAGAAGTTTGGGAATGGTGCCCTGACAAAAGGAGCACATATATGAAGAAATAAAATCTTCAGAGAGCCGGGCACCTCCTGAAAAGCAGGCGAGGGGCGCGGCTGGAAGGGCTAGCTGGTGCGGGCTGCGCAGAGCTCCGAATGCCGCGCGGGGAGCGGGAACTCCCTGCGGAGACGGCAACCCCGCAAGATGTGCGAATAGAGGGAGGATACAGTTGTTGTTTGTTTGTTTTTGTTTTAAAAGTGGGTACTATGGTAGGGAGGGTACAGAACAGAGATGGGGGATGGGCAAGGCTTCTAGCAAGTCCTACGTTCCAAGCAGTTCTGGTCTGTGCCAACCACCCAGCTTTTATCTTCTGCTGCTTCACTCTGCCTTCCTGTTTGCTACTTGTCTCCCTCGGGGCCTGTTTCTAGATGAATGATGAGCAAGGTCTGGGCAGAATGTACTGTGTAGTCCCCCGTCCCTTCCCCAGGAAGTTCCTCAGTGAGTTCCGACCACGTCGATCTGTGGCTACAGAGCTGGAACCCATGTCTGTTTCTCATTTGCCTGAAGCGCTGCTGTTAGCTGGGGGCACCACAGTCAGGCAGACGGTTCCGGCTCCACCTTTGCCATCCGCTGCTGGGTGACTTTGGGCAAATTACTTAACACATCTGTGCCCCAGTTTCCTTATCTGCCAAATGGAGTTGAAATAACAGGATGTGTCTCATGGGGCTGTTGTGAGGATTAAGTATGTGAGCTGGGAACAAGGGGGAGAGGACAGAGGAAGCAAGAGGGCTGGGGTGGTGTGTGCCAGGAGCGCGGGTGCAGGGAGGGTGTCGGGCATGGGAATGGTGACGAGGGTCTCTTACTGGGGGGACCGGGCTGAAGAGACACCTCTCACTCCGTGTGTGTGCATGGGCATGTGTGTGCGTGTGCCTACGTGCGTGTGTGTTCAATTTGCAAATACTCTGCTTTACAGACAGCTACCATTCTCTCCCTGGTGTCCTTCTCTGACAACACATGTGGGGTGCAAAATATACTGTCTGGAAATCAACAGTAAAACATAACTACCTTTCTCTGCAAACTGGAAGGATAGTGAAATGCAAAAGTAAGCATTAAGGCAGCGAGAGGCATCGAATTAACACAGAAAAGTCAGAATGCAGGGCGCAGGGCCTTCATGGTGTTTATGACAGAATTAACAGGTTCATGTTAACACCTGCCACGCAATAAAGCACCCATCCCATAGCCTCCCCAGAGGGCAGAAAATTTATACCCTTGGGACCTAGAGCTCTGAAAAGAAATGAATATAATCCAGTTGTAATTTTATTTTGTAAAAAATATATTTTTATTGATTTCAGAGAGGAAGGGAGAAGGAGAGATAGAAACACCAATGATGAGAGCATTATTGATCGGCTGCCTCCTGTACGCTCCCTACTGGGGATCAAGCCTGCAACCTGGGTACATGCCCTTAACCAGAATTGAACCCGGGACCCTTGAGTCCGCAGGCCAACGCTCTATCCACTGAGCCAAATCACTAGGGCTCTAACTGTAATTCTTTTAAAAAAAAATATATTTTATTGATTTTTCACAGAGAGGAAGGGAGAGGGATAGAGAGTTAGAAACCTCGATGAGAGAGAAACATTGATCAGCTGCCTCCTGCACACTCTCCACTGGGGATGCGCTTGCAATCAGATACATGCCCTTGACCGGAATCGAACCTGGGACCCTTCAGTCCGCAGACCGACACTCTATCCACTGAGCCAAACCAGTCAGGGCATCTAACTGTAATTCTTATTCAGATTTGTGTGATGCTTCACAGCTGCACTGTCCCAGGTATGGCCTAGTCTAGTCCTTACAAGAGTCCCTCGAGGGCAGAGGCCTCCCCTCACTCCCACCTCTGACGTGAGGGTACCCCACAGAGGCTTAGAGAGGTTATGAAGTCCAACCTCTGAGGCCACCCCACTGGGGAGGAACCCAGGTTAACATTCTTTAAGCTCAGTGTTCTCACCAATACACGGCACTTCACCCGACAGGACACAGGCATGTAGCATGCACCCCAGATGTACGTACTTTATATCTTATCGGATGCTTTTCTAGACATATCCTCAGACCATGGAAACCTGTTGCTGTCTGTCCCAGACACGGAATTTATGACAGTTGACAACTGATGAGCAATCCCCTGCAGGCTGCTGGACACCGTTGTGTGCTTCCTGAGCTGGGGACGTGGGCTCACCTGTATATCGGAATCCATGGATGAAGCCCCCAGCAGATTTCCGGTAATCCACAGAGTGGCTGGCCGTGCCCAGGACAAAGAGACCACGGCTTCCTTTGGACTCATAGCTAGGTCTGACCAGTGGGTACTTTTTGCTGAACTCACCCCCTGAAGACAGTCTGAGGGACCTGTGAGCAGAAAGTGTTGTTAATAAAAATCGCTGCTGTGTAGGAAACACAAATTACAGGCCTGGCTCTGAGCTAAGTGTTTTATATTCTTTACTAGAGGCCCAATGCATGAATTTGTGCACGGTGGGGTCTGGCCGGCCCAGCCCCCAATCAGGGCGGATTGGGGCTGGGCCTGTTGGGAGGAGATGGCAGGAGGTTGACTGGCTGGCCAGGGAGAAGGAGCTGCGGGGGGCTTGGCCAGCTGGCCCCACCCCCGATCCGGCTGGTTCGCTGGCTGCAGTGGGCAGCATAGCGAACGGTTGTTCCAGCGTTCCGGTCACTGGCTTTTAATATATATAGATTGCATTTAAATCATACCATGACCCAGGAGGCAGATATAATCATCTCCATTTAACAGATGGAGTAACTGTGGCTCAAGTTAAAGATGTGGTGGGTCAGGGCCAGGGTCAGGATTCAAGCCTGACTCACAGCTGGGTTTTGGGCTAAGACTGGGCCTTGTGTGATAAGATGGGACAGGAGGGTCTGGTTCAGGCCCTCCAGATTCTTGTCTACCTATGCCCTGACCAGAAGGGAAGTGAGACCCTTGATGGATTCTTTGATACTAAGCCTTACAAAAGAACTGGGGCAGCAATGTTTAAAGATGAGGATCTATAAGGTAGTTCTTCAAAATACTATCTATCTATATAAAAAGCCAGTGATTGGAATGCTGTAATGACTGTAAACACTGGTTACTATGCTGCCCACTGCAGTTAAACTGGCCCGATTGGGGATGGGGCCAGCCAGCCAACCTCCCGTGGCCCCTCCCCCCGGCTGGCCCGCTCTCAATCGCCCTCTCCCACCCAAATCAAAAGCGGGGCAGCCAGCCAACCCCCTCCCCCTGTGGCCCCTCCTCCTGGATAGTCCTGCCCCCAATCACCCCCATACCCCAATAGGGGGCAGGGCCAGCCAGCCAACCTCCTGCAGCCCATCACCCCCCTTACCCCAATAGGGGGAGGGGCCAGCTGGCCAACCTCCTGTAGCCCCTCCCCCAGCTAGCCCTGTTCCTGATGGGCCCCCCACTCCAATCAGGGGCAGGGCCAGCTGGCCAACTGCAGGCAGCCCCTCCCCCATCTGGCCTACCACCCCTCCCCACCGTCTGCCCTGCCCCCAATCAGTTCTCCCACCCCAATCAGGGGTGGGGCCCACCAACCAATCATCTGTGGCCCCTTTCCCCCCAGCCAGCCTAGCCCTGATTGAGCCCCGATCAGGGGGTGGGCCAGCTGGTCAACCTCCTGCCGTCTCCTCCTCCTGACAGGCCTGGCCCCATCCTCCCCGCCTGGGGCCAGGACCCCACCTGTGCATGATTTCATGCACTGGGCCTCTAGTTATAAATAATTTCAGCTGCCAACATTTGATTGAGCATATACTATATGCCAAGTAGCTTTCTTTCTTTCTTTCTCTCTCTCTCTCTTTCTTTAATGCCCTTGACTGGAATCGAACCCAAGACCCTTTGGTCCGTAGGCTGATGTCTATCCACTGAGCTAAACCTGCTAGGGCCCAAGTAGTTTTCTATATTCATCCTCACAATAGGCCTATGAGAAAGAAACTATGATCCCCATTTTAGTGATGAGAAACTGGGGCCAACCGTGGTAAAGCAACTCTCCCAGAGCTCACAGATTTGGTAAGAAAGAATCTCAGATCGACCCCAGAGCCTGTGCTCCTGGCCACCATACTGCCTTCCAGCAAATTCACCTCCTGCCCTTGCCTTCCCATCTCTCAGGTGGAAGGTCACAACATAGACAAAGACTCGCTGCTGCCGCTGCTCCACGGGGGAGGGCCTCAGGGCCACTTGGGACCCTTCTCAGTGGACAGAGCGCTCACACCCGGGCGGGGAACCAGGCAGCATCCACAGGCAGGGGGAGGCGGAGGCCTGAAAGCCTGGCGCTGGCACTGCCGAACGGGCACGCTGTTCCCCCACGGGGGTGTCAGAGGGGTTTGTATGAGACCCCAGCTCCCCCGCACTTGGACTCACTTATTGAAAATGGAGAAATCGAACTTCCAGCCCAGGCAGCGGATGACACGGTCGTAGGCCACGCGCATGGCGAAGTTGTCGCTGTCGTCCTGGGGCAGGGGCACGGCCTCGGCACTCTGGTTGCCTTCCTCCATGTAGAACTTGAGGGTGATGTGGAGCTTGCCCTTGGGGTCCTTCACCACAGCCAGATCTGTCAGGTCGGACTCCAGCAGCCCGTCCAGGGACTTCAGCTGGTAGGTGTCCAGCAAGCCGTTGTTGACGGCCCTGGGGCCCGAGGAAGAAGCAGGAGAGAGAGAGGAGTGTGTACTGGTACAAGGGGCTGGGGGAAGCGGTGGTGCGTCTAGCTGGGGTCAGGAATGGCGTTAGAGGGGCTGGAGCACACAGCGCGCTAGAGCGGCTGCGAGGCATACCTGAGGTCTCCTACGTAATGGGTGGCCCAGGACAGCCGGACTCGGGAGCGACTCAGCATGTGCACGAAGTTGGTGACGCCCAGGATGTTCTCTGCCGTCTCAAAGGCCGAGTTCCCTCGGCCCAGGATCAGCACGTTCTGACCCACAAAGTCCTCCGGGTCCACGGACACAGACTCGTAACCCTCCACATACTCGGAGCCGGGGAAGTCCACCAGGTTGGGGACTGACAAACCGGTGGCGACGAGAAGGACGCTGCAGGTGGGGAACCAGGGGAAGCTGGCTTAGTCTCTTAGCTAAGCCAGACACTAAATAAAAGTCACTTTTTGGACCTGCAACCTGGCTTGTTCACCTGACTCAAACTGCTGGCTCCTAAAAGAAAACAAGACCATTCATTCATTCATTCATCTGATTACTGACCCATCCCAGTATTCGTGAGACTTTACCTCTCTCCCCCTCACTGAGCTCACTCCAGCAGACAGTTTCCTTACCCCTTACTGGGATTATACTAAACTAGGGGCCCGGTGCACAAAAATTTGTGCACTGGGGGCTAGGGGGTCCTTCACCCCGGCCTGTGCCCTATCGCAGTCTGGGATCCCTTGGGGGATGTCCACCTGCTGGTGTGCCTGGCCAGCCTGGGTGAGGGGCAGAGGGCCATTTCAGGCTGCCTACAGCCCCTTCAGGGTTCAGGTTCCAACTGGGGTGCCTGGCTAGAAGCAGGTATCTGGGGTTTGTTTATCTTCTATAATTGAAACTTTGTAGCCTTGAGTAGAGCTCGGGGCCCATAGG
>PVJC01036371.1:0-17760 GCA_004026665.1 Murina feae | reverse complement strand
TTGGGTTGCCAGGGGCAACTCAGGCTTTGGGAGGGGAGGAAACCAAGGCAACAAAGTTTCAGTTATAGAAGTTAAATAAATCCCAGATAGCTGCTTCCAGTCAGGCACCCCAGTAGGGACCCAAACCCTGAAGGGGCTTTGGGCAGCCTGAAACAGCCCTCTGCCCCTCACCCAGGCTGCACAGGCACCCTACTGGGGTGCCTGACTGGAAGCAGCTATCTGGGATTTATTTAACTTCTATAATTAAAACTTTGTTGCCTTGGTTTCCTCCCCTCCCAAAGCCTGAGTTGCCCCTGGCAACCCAAGGTCCCAGCCCTGCAGGTATCTGGGCTTTATCTTCTATAATTGAAACTTTGTAGCCTTGAGTAGAGTTCAGGGCCCACAGGACCCTGGCTTCCTCCATTGCCTGGGGCAACTCCAGCTCCGTGGCTGCTGACATCTTAGTTGAGTTACTTTGCATATTTGCTCCTGATTGGTTGATGGGCATGGCTTGTGGGTGTAATGGAGTGAGGGTCAATTTGCATATTACTCTTTTATTATATTGGATGTGTATCTTAAGACATTTGTGCCCCTCTGAATCATCTTTATTTGGGGGTCCAGGAAGGCAGAGCAACCTTTATCTGGGATATTGCTGGTCAGTTGGTATATGGAAAAGGTAAATATAGTGAAACCAAGCAGTGGTTCTTAGCTTAGAAATGTGGTCAATTCTCTCATATTTCATTGACCACAAGAAATCCTATGTCATTAGTCAATGGGATGGGGAAGTATAATACACTCCCTAAGAGGAGCAGCTGGTATTTTGAATATTAAAAAATTAAACAAGTCCCCATAGCACGTTGACTGTGTCACTATTGCATTTGTTATGTAGTGTTATTGGTTATGTATCTTGTCCCTGTGAACTATGAACTCATTAAGAGCAGGGAATGCATCTTATTTATCTGTTTATTTCTATACTGAACACTATACCATCAAGGCACATACGAATTGCTTAATAATTGTTGACTAGCTGGATTGGTAGATGAATAAATAATTTTTTACCTGAATTCAGTTGGGACATTTGCAAAAAACAAACAACCTAAACCCTAGTCTATTTAAAACTTCTCAGTGTCACCCTGGCCGGTTTGGCTCAATGGATAGAGTGTCAGTCTGCTAACTGAAGAGTCCCAGGTTCAATTCCGGTCAAGGGTGCATGCCTGGGTTGCGGGCTTGGTCCAATCTGCAGGAGGCAGCCAATCAATCATCGATGTTTCTATCTCTCTCTTCCTCTCCCTTCCTCTCTGAAATCAATAAAAATATATATATTTTAAAAATTGCTCAGTGTCTTAGGAAAATATATTTTTGATGAAATATTCTTATAGTGTTTTTTGGACCTTATGCTTCTGAATTATTTTCACAAGATATGAGATCTTTGGAAGCCAGTTGGCATCATCATTAGTCACTGGAAATCATCCATTTGACACCAGCAAAAACACAGGCATGCCACATTTCTCACAAGGGCTCTGAGATGGTGAAACAGCCAGCAGTGAGAATACATCACTGTCCTTTATGTTTGGAGGTGACACAGATGACGCTCAACTGTTTTCCTGTTTGGCTGTGGAAGAACAATTTCATACAAATGAACCTTGGGATGCTAAATCAAATTTGTCCATAAGACAGGGCTAGCTGCCCACAAGTGATGCTGTAAATCAGTGGTTCTCAATCTTCTGGCCCTTTAAATGCAGTTCCTCATGTTGTGACCCAACCATAAAATTATTTTCCTTACTACTTCATAACTGTAATGTTGCTAATGTTATGAATCATAATATAAATATCTGATATGCAGGATGGTCTTAGGCGACCCCTGTGAAAGGGTCATTTGACCCCCAAAGGGGTCGTGACCCACAGGTTGAGAACCGCTGCTATAAATAGTGTTCCTTCAAGTGACTCCAAGAAGCTTTTACTGCTCTCAAATGATCTTTACTATATTGTGTTAAGGTCCCAGATTTCCCCATAAGAACCACTACTATATTTGAGTCAGTGTTTAGTAGTTCTACCTTATTTATGCTCCTTTCTCTATGCCCCTCCTTAGAGACAGTAGTTATAGCTTGGCTTTTTTTTTTAATCCATTACCCAATACAGGCACCTTACATTTGTATAACTTAATTCGGATTGAGAAATAGAATTTATGCAACAAAAACCTATGAAGTGTATACTGGGTTTTAGGCACTGTGGCTTCTTTAATAAGTTCACAACCTAGAAGCGATGACTGACAAGTAAACGGAAAATCAAGTGTAGTGTGATAAATGCTATGAGAGAGGCATTACTGGGCGCACAGATACGGGCCATCTACAAGGTGGGGGTGGACAGGAGATGCTGACTTATGAGTATTGAATGAAAAAAATGGGTGTTGTGTAACTTGGCAATAGATATTTGCTACTGAGGAAACTCCAAGTATCTCTGTATGGTATGTAGCATGGAGGTGAGGAAGATGATTTGAACCTTGTGTGAACTGGCCAGAGCCTAGGGTGATGATTCCAGAAAATGATACTGGAGAGGTGGATAGGACCAGGTCGTGGAAGGCCTTGTTTAAGATGTTAATGGAGGCACTGGGTTTTAGATTTGAGTTTTAGAACATTTGAGGTGGAAGAGTAAAGCAATGAGTGTAAGTGAATGGAGGGCATTTCTGGTGATGTGAATTGATGGTGGGAAGACCAGAGTCAGATAAGCAAGCACACCAATAAGAGCTGTTTCTGTGGGGTGGTAAGTGTGGAAACTGTTATCACCAAAATGTGAATGAGGCGATAAAGTGCTGACAGTGAATGTATATGACTCTTTTTTAGAAGCTTGTTTTTTGAGCAAAAGGAGAGAGAAGAAGAATTTCTTCGGGGATGATCGTGAATTGGAATGAGGCTTTTTTTTAAAGAAAAGGAAACTTGAGTGTTGTTTATGTGTGTGGAAAGAGCATGTGAATAAAAAGATGGTAGAGATACATCATCGACTACCAAGAATAAAACCTTCATACTCTTATTTTTTTCCATCTGTCTATCCTTCATCTGTCTACCTATCTATCTACCTACTTACTATTTATTTATTTTTTAAATATATTTTATTGATTTTTTACAGAGAAAAAGGGAGAGGGATAGAGAGTTAGAAACACTGATGAGAGAGATACATCCATCAGCTGCCTCCTGCACACTCCCCACTGGGGATGTGCCTGCAACCAAGGTACATGCCCTTGACCGGAATCGAACCTGGGACCCTTCAGTCCGCAGGCCAATGCTCTATCCACTGAGCCAAACCAGTCAGGGCTACTATTTATTTTTTTAAATGGGAGTATCCCAACTTTGCTATTTATGCTTCATATTTTTTTACTTATTTTTATATAAATGACTGTACATTGCTATAATTTTTCTAACTTAATAGAGGGAAATTGACAAATATAATTGTATATATCTAAAGTATACAATGTGATGATTTCATATACATATACATTATAGAATTATTACCAAGATTAAGATAATGAATACATCCATCACTTCACATACTCTTCTCCCCCTTTTTTGTGGTGAGAATGCGTAAGAGCTACTCTCAGCAACTGTCAAGTGTACAATACAGTATTATTAACGTTATGCTGTGCACTAGGTCCTCAGAACTTATTCTTCTTATAACTGGAAGTTTGTATCCTTTGTCCTACAACTCCCCATTTCTCCCTCCCTTCAATCCCTGGAAACCACCATTCCATTCTCTGTTTCTATGAAATCAACTTAAAAAATGATTCCAGGTATAATTGATACCATGCAGTATTTGCCTTTCTCTGTCTGGCTTATTTCACAATCCCTCTAGACTCATCCATGTTATTGCCATGTGGCAGAATTTCCTTTTTTGTATGGCTGAATAATATTCCTTTGTGTCATCATATATCACATTTTCTTTATCCATTCATCTGTCGAAGGACATTTAGGTTGTTTCTGTGTCTTGACTACTGAATAATGCTGCAATGAGTGTGGAACTGCAAGAATCTCTTCGAGATGCTGATTTCATTTCTTTGGGTCTGTACTCAGGAATGGAATTGTTGAATCATATGTTAGCTCTATTTTTAATTTTTTGAGGAACCTCTACACTGCTTTCCATATCGCTGAACCTCTTAACATTCCAACCAACAGTATACAAGGATTCCCTTTTCCCCACATCCTCGCCAGCGTTTGTTATCTCTTGGCTTTTTATAATAGCCATTCTAACAGGTATGAGATGACATCTTATTGAAGTTTTGATATGCGTTTCTGTGATTATTAGTGAGTTTGAGCACCTTTTTCTGTACCTATTGGCCATTTATCTGCCTTCTTTGGAAAAATGTGTATTCAGGTCCTTTCCCCATTAAAAAAATGGTTTATTTGCTTTTGTGGTTTTGAGTTGTCTGAGTGTTTATTATTTTTATTTTTTAAATATATTTTGACTGATGTCAGAGAGGAAGGGAGAGGAGGGAGGGAGGGAAAGAGACAGAGAGAGAGAGAGAGAGAGAGAGAGAGAGAGAGAGAGAGAGAGAGAGATCAATGATGAGAATCATTGATTGGCTGCCTCATGCACGCCCCCTACTGGGGATCGAGCCTGCAACCTAAGCATATGCCCTTGACCAGAATCAAACCCAGGAGCCTTCAGTCCTCAGGCAACTTTCTAAGCACTTAGCCAAACCAGATAGGACATCTGAGTTTTTATATATTTTGGATATTAACCCCTTATCAGATATATGGTTTACAAATATTTTTCTCCCATTTGATAGGTTGCCTTTTCAATTCATATTTTGATTTCTTTGTTGTGCAGAAGTTCTTTAGTTTGATGTAGCCACACATGTTTATTTTAGTTTTTGTTCCTTTGGTTTTGGTGTCTTTTCCAAGAAATCATTGCCAAGGCCAATGACAAGAAGCTTTGCCCTTATTTTTCTTCTAGGGGTTTTATGATTTGAGGTCTTACATTAAATCTTTAATCCATTTTAGATTAATTTTTGTGACTATTATAAGATAGGGGTCCAGTTTCATACTTTTGCATGTAAATATCTAGTTTGCCTGGCAACATTTATTGAAGAGACTATTCTTTCTCTATTGTGTATTCTTGGTATACTTGTCAAAAATTAGTTGACCATATATGTGTGGCTTTATTTCTGGTCTCTACTCTGTTCCACTGATCTATGTGACTGTTTTTTATATCAGTACCATATCTTTTTGATTACTCTAGCTTTACAATATAGTCTTAAATCAGGAAGCATGCTCGTTTGCAGATGAGTATGAGCATCAGTACTGGGTAGATCTATGGATTTTCTGATTGAGATTTTCACTGCTTCAGTAAAGCTGACCTAAACTTGGAGAGAAGGTGGATAAGGTAGGGACAGGGTGAGTAAGTAAGATTATTTATTAACCAGAGGCCCAGTGCACGAAAATTGTGCACTCAAGGGGGGGGGTGTTTCCCTCAGCCCAGATTATGAGAGGGCTCAGGCCAGGCCGAGGGACCCCACCGGTGCTAGATTGGGGCCGGGAGGGATGCAGGAGGGCTCCAGAGCGTGTCTGGTCTATTTCACTCAGTCCGATCAGCTGGACCCCAGCAGCAAGCTAACCTACCAGTTGGAGTTTCTGCCCCCTGGTGGTCAGTGATTGTCATAGCGAGCAGTTGAGTGGCCTTAGCATATCATTAGCACATTATGCTTTAATTGGTTGAATGGACAACCAGACACTTAGCATATTAGGCTTTTATTATATAGGATAGTTGAACATCTTTTTGAATTCAAGAGCTATGACAGCTCCTATCCAGAAGTAAGTGTATGTGGTAAATTAAAGATGTCTGTAAACTCTTTGAACTTTTTCCAGTCATGAGTTGATGTCTGTGACCCTTGAATCTGGGCATTTTCTATGAGTGAGTGACCAATAGAATATGGTGGCAGTGACACTGTGCCAGTTTTCAGTCCCAGGCTTTAGGAGCCTGGCACCTTCAACTTTCTGCCTCTTGGAACACTCTGGGAGCTCTGAGTCACTATTGATGAAATCCAACTACCCTGAGGCCACCAAGCTGGAAAGACTGCATGTGGGCACTCTGGTTGATGGTTGAACCCAACATTCAAGGCATCCCTGCCAAGGTTGGACTCTCCAGACCAACCTATTTGCCAATTGAATCCATAACATTCTGAGACATTAAAAAGATTTCTGCTTTAGACTGCTAAATTTTCAGGTGATTTGTTATTGAGCAATAGATAACTGAAACAGTGGACTGAAATACTATATCCCAGACTTTTAAAGCGTGAAATTAATTCTTAACTATATTTAAAAATTTTAATATTAAAAACCATCTTAATCTGGTAATTATAAATGTTTAATCCCAAAGCCATTATAATCTCACCATTGCTTTAAAATGAGTATGTATTTTATTTATCTGCCTATAGCTGAAAAAATAGTATCTATATGTAGGAGACATGAAACCATTTAGATTTGTGAAGCCTCATACTTATTCCACAGAACCCCCGAGAGACCAAACTAATTCTACATGTCTTAGCAGATGTAAAATTTGAATATGATTCAGGTGCTAGTGGAACCAGCCATTTGAAGCCCATTGATGATTTGTCATTAAAAAATGTTGTTGCTTGTTTTTTTCTGTAGAAATGACTTCATAAATTGATGGCAAAAAGATTGATATCTACCAAATGGGAAAAAATAATATATATATTTATTCATTGTGTTTGAAATTAGTACTGTGATTCTTTTCATCTTTGTTTTAATTTTTTTCTGGACACCCTAGTTGTATAGGTATTTATAAATTTTCTTGTCATCATTTGGCCTTTGACACTTGCTTTGGTCAAATCTTAAAATTTTCTTTTTATTGAGGTAACATTGGTTTATAACTTTATAGGTTCCAGATATGCAACATTATAATTTGATATCTGTATTATCCTACATTGTGCTCACCACCAAAAGTCTAGCTTCCACCATTACCGTACAATTGACTTTACCCATTTTTCCCACCCCTTTTCTCTGCTAATAATCACTGAACTGTTGTCTGCTTCTATGAGTTTGTTCTTTTTGTTCATTTGTTGTTTTTAATATTCGACATGTGAATGAAATTATATGATAGTTGTCTTTTTCCATCTGACTTATTTCACTTAGTCTCAAAGTCGATCCATGTTGTTGTAAGTGGAAAAAAGGTGGAATCCTGCTATTTGCTTTGAGCAAACCTTGTTTTAAACTGTCTCACACTGGAGAATGGGTAGCCTTCTCTAGAAAAGTCAGTAAAGGCAAATGTTAGTTTTTTTAAAAGGCAGAATGTCAGATTTAAAAAATATATATTTTATTGATTTTTTACAGAGAGGAGGGGAGAGGGATAGAGAGTTAGAAACATGAATGAGAGAGAAACATCGATTGGTGATGTGCCCGCAACCAAGGCACATGCCCTTGACCGGAATCGAACCTGGGAACCTTTCAGTCCGCAGGCCGACATTCTATCCACTGAGCCAAACTGGTTAGAGCCAGAATGTCAGATTTTAAGCTAATTTGGTGTAGCAGTTGCATTTGGTATCAGTGCAATTTTTTTTACATTACTTGATATTATGTGTCTGATATATTTTCAGAGCACTTTGGAAAGCAGTTGAGTAGACTATGTTAGTGTTTGTTCTACTGAGCATTACCTGGTATAAATGGGTTACATAATGAGACCATTTACTTCTGTAGAGATCAATGTGTGATAGATAGGTCTACTAAATTTACTTCTGGTCTCCCATAAGCCAAAGGATGTAAGCTTACAACTACAAAAAAAGCAATATCTGAGACTAACTCTGCTGACATTTAACTCTTACCTACAAGATGAATGTAGCTAAACACACCACCAAGCTATCTGAAAATCAAAGGAGGATAGCTCATAAAATAGAAATGGGATATTGGCTATCCATTTGTAAAGGAAAAGATGGTTTCTTCCTTATACCACTAAAAAAGTTTCTGTGGAAAACAATACTATATAAATATTACAGGTAAGAATCAAAAAATCATTTAAAGTTTTTGGAGGGGGTGAAGGATTTCTTTAGTTTGGCCTCAAGGTTTTACCACATTAAAGAAAACTAGAAGTGGGGTAGGTAGAAGAGGGCATAGGGGGAAAATAGTGATGGAAGGAGACTTAACTTGAGGTGTTGAACACAATACACAAATGATGTATTATAGAAGTGTACACCTGAAACCTGTATAATTTTATTAGCTAATGTCAACCCAATGAATTCAATTAAAACAATAAAGAAAAACTGAGTCAGTTTGAACACATAGAAATACTACTACTAACTTGGCATGACAACACTAAAACAAATTTAAAAAATAACCAAAGATTCCCCAAGGCAGGAACATATATTTTTTAAAAATATATTTTTATTGATTTCAGAGAGGAAGGAAGAGGGAGAAAGAGATAGACACATCAGTGATGAGAGAGAATCATTGATCGGCTGCCTCCTGCATGCCCCACACTGGGGATGGAGCCCGCAACCTGGGCATGTGCCCTGACTGGGAATCGAATCATGACCTCCTGATTCATAGGTCGATACTCAAACACTAAGCCATTCCGGCTGGGCACATATCTTTATTATGTAAAGATATCTTACAAATTAATAAAACAAATATAAAAATGGGCAAAGCTGTAAATGGGCATTTTTCAAAAGAAGAAATTCGCACAGAAACTAGTAAACAAGAGGAGGTGCTTAATTTCACAATAACTAGAGAAGCACACATTCTTTAAAGAAGCACGTATTAAAATGACAATAATATTTTTTTCAGCTACCATACTGTCAAAGATGAAAAAGATTGCTAATAGCCAGAGAGGCTGCAAATGGGAGGCAGCAGGCAGTGTGCTGCACTATGGGGGCATTTAAATTGACTAACTGTTCTGGAAGGCAAGCCTGCCTTACAATGTGTTTATCATATTTTGACCCAAGAACTCACTTCTATGCAATTAGTCTAAAGAAATAATTATATAAATCTCCAAAGGGTGCTTGATTTCAGTGTTGTATCTAATAGCAAAACTGGCATGAACCCAGATGTCCATTCATACGGTAGAAAAATCGGTGTTTATTTTTAAGGACAGGCTGCATTTTTAATAAAATGAAATATGACATTTTTCCATGAAGTTCCCAAATTTAACACAGTTGCCTTGGATTGCTTGGGCTTTGTTTTAATTACTGGCAGTAAATAAGCTAAGGTGGATAAGAATCCCTGGGCTGGAAAGTCTTCCCAGAGAAGAAAAATGGGGAGGATAAAAACTTGTGTGATGCCAGCCCTTTGGAAAGACACTCCTAGCTTTGTATAGTCCTGATTGAATGCATGCTTTGACAGTGGCTTTTTTTTTTTTTTTTTTTTTTTTTGGTGTAGAGCCGTAATTTGTCCTTATCTACTCTCTCCCCTCTGTTTCCCCATGTCTTTTTTTGAACCCTTTTAAGCCGTAGTACTATAGCAAGGACAGATACTGAGGCCTCCCTCTCAAGGACCTCTGGACAACACCTCGTTTTGCATATGCAGAGGACCAAAATAAATAAATAAATGACCCAGCTGTAATGACAGCAAGCCGCCCCTGAAATAGTGATGGGCAGAGGCCGTCAGCAGTTAGCCTCCGCTGCAGGGAAGATCTGTGAGTAGCTGCCATTAGAGAAAGGAGGTTACCGAAAGGTTGACTTTGCAAAGGCTGTCTCTCTTCCCTTCTCCTCACAGTAAATAATCACAGCGCTGCTTTTTGCTTGGAGGTGTAGTTCTATGCAGTGGTTCTAAATCAGGGATGCATACCAGAGCTCCGGGAAGAGTTTTAGAAATAAAGATGCCTGGAAAGTACCTCTAGGTCAACTGGTTGGAGTCAATGTCATGGTAAACCTTAAGGATGCCTCTTACGGAAGCCATAGCTCATTGCAGGTATCTGCAAAGCTTTGAGGACCTGGAGGCTCAGTAGCCCCCTAGAGATGTCTTGCAGGGCTCATTTCTTTATAAATAATTTTATAATAATACTAGAGGCCCGATGCACAAAATTCGTGCAAGGGGCTTAGTCCTTGCAGCCCTGGCTTTTTCCAGAAGGTCATCCAGAAGGACGTCTGCTCTAATTAGCATATTACGCTTTTGTTATTATAGATGTTTTGGTCTTCTCTCCAATAAGCACTAAGCTCTCCCTTCTCTGAAAGCTTATAATAATTCTTGTACATAGCACATTTCTCAAATGTTACCCTGATCTGGCATATGTCACTAACTCATGTATTTAACAAATATTTATTTAGCACCTACCACACTCCAGGCTATTTAATAGGGTTCGGTTAGTGTTCATTGTTCCTGATTATGTGTTGTATCCATCCCTGTAGACACTATGCTCATCGTAAACCATTATAGTAAGGATTTTTCATGTCTGTCAGCCCATCCTACTATTGCTAAGGGATTGTGTCTTATTTATCTTTGTGTTTCTAGTGCCTAGGACCTTCCCTGGCATTCAGTCAGTGCTCCATGAATATTAGCTTATATTATTATCCTTGTGGGAGTGGGGAGAACAGATGGTGTGTTCTAGGGTTAACAAGTCAGTTACTGACTATTCAGCATGGCTAGTACATAGCAGGCATAGGAAGAGGTGGTAGAAGTTGAGGCTAAATAGGCAGGCAGGGCCAGCCCATGAAGAGTCATATATTTTGCCAAGAAGTTTTGGTTTCATATCCAGTGGTGAGTGCTATGGTCTGAATGGTTGTGCCCACCCAAAATTCATATGTTGAGAACCTAATGCCCAACATGGTGGTATTAGGAGGTGGAGCCTATAGCTGGGGATTAGGTCATGAGGGCAGAGCCTTCATGAATGGGATTAGTTCCTTTATAAAGAGACTCCAGAGAGATCCCTTGCCCATTTCTATGACTTGAGGAGACAGTGAGAACTCAGCAGTCTGCAAACTGGAACAGAAATGACTTTCTGTTTTTTATAAGCCACCCAATCTATGGTTTTATGTTACAGCAGGCCAGGCACACTAAGATGGCGGGTCACTCCAAGTTTTATGCACAAAAGAGGCATGATGATAACACAGCTGGGAGGAGGTTAGGAGAGGAGTCATGGTTGGTCAGAGGATTTATTGCAGTAATCTAGAAGAGAGGATAAAAACAATCGAGCATTTCTGGTGGTTTGTTGGGGCTGGCTTGTACCAGTGTGTGAGAGCTGATTCTGTACCTGTCTTCCTAAGTAATGATCAGTGACATCATATTAGTAGCTTAAAATTGACCATGGTTAGAGTATTTATATTATTAGAATTGGCAAACATAAGATATCAGGGCTTTTTCCCCCTTAGAAAGCCCTTTTACCAATCCATGATTGCATTCACCTCATTTGAAAAGTCATTTTACCTAAAAAGCCTTACCTTATTGCCAGGCCTGGAGAAGGTGAATCTACTATGTGCTGTCATCACATCCTATTCCATCGCCATTATAATACTCAACACTCTGGATTTTAATAACCTGTTTACTTGTTTGGATATCATGCTGGTTGTAAGTTCTATGATGGCATCAATGTCTGCCGTGTTCACAACTGTACCCCATGCCTATCATATAAATAAGTGTTCGAAGATATTTGATGATTGTTTGAATGAATAATGTTTTATCCCAGTAGTTCATGTGGCAGATATGTTTCCTCAGCAATTCTAGAAGTGGCGTATGTACATGGTTCATGCGTTCTCTTTTTTAGGATAAACTGAATGAGTCAAAACTACAATGTAATTATCAAAAAAGCCATATATGTCCTCAGCACTTGAAAGAGAATAGAAAGAATAGGTAATTTCTCTGATCGTAACATGAAAGAAATATTTTAAGAGGGAAATTATTTTCATCTTGTTTTAATTTCCCCTCCTTTCAGATATGAAAATTGCAATTTTCTTTGCATTTTAAGTGTAGCATGGGAAGAAAGAAACTTTTGATGACCTAAGCCAGCATTATAGAAGAGCTGGGAAAGTACCCTTTTAGTATTTTGATTTGAAGAAGAAACTAAAGGTATTAGGAAAAAACAGGCTTTAACTTTTTTATGTTGTTGACATTACACCTGTCAAAATAGACAACTTCCTGTTAAAAGATATGTATATTTACATGCACATAAAGACATATATAAAGCACAGTTATTAAAATAATATTTATGAAAAATTTATAGCATACCTGTGCTCATTAGCTACTGCTGCATAACAAATGGCTCCAAAGTGGCTTGAAACAGTGCACATTTATTATTGGACCCAGTTTCTGTGGCTCAGAAATCTGGCAGCAGCTTAGCTGGAGGATTCTGCTTTAGGGTCTTTTTTCTTTAAAAAAAAAATTAAAAAATATTTTTATTGATTTCAGAGAGGAAGGAAGAGAGAGACAGAAATATCCATGATGAGAGAGAATCATTGATCAGCTGCCTCCTGCATGCCCCCTACTGGGGATCGAGCCGGCAAACCAGGCATGTGCCCTTGACCGGGAATCGAACCTGGGACCTTTTGTACAGAGGCCAACACTCTACCACTGAGCTAAACTGGCTAGGGCTTAGGGTCTTTCTTGAGGTTGAAGTCAAGATCTTGATCTGGGCTCCGGTCATCTGAAGATTTGAAATATCCTGGAGGATGCACTTCCAAGGTAGCTCACTTGCATGCCTGGCAAGTTAGTGCTTGTAGTTGTCAGAGCCTTCTCCTTTGGCTGCTTGAGTGTCCTCATGACCTGGCAGCTGAATTCCTCTAGAGCAATTACTGTATTTTCTGGTGTATAAGACTACTTTTTAACCCAGGAAAATCTTCTCAAAAGTTGGGGGTCGTCTTATACACCAGAAAATGTGGTATGTGAAAGGGTGAACAAAGATGAAGGCACAGTGCCTTTTATGACCTAGTCTCAGAAGCCACATACCTTTTGTTGCCATATTCTATTCCTCGGAAACAAGTCACTAAACAGTTTATATTCCAGAGGGAAGGGTGGTTAGGCTCTACTTCTTGCATGGAAGAGTATCAAAGAATTTGTGGGCATATTTTAAAACCATCATGATGGCAAAATGCTTATGTTGTGATTCTGAGCAAAAAGAGTCCAATTCAAAATTATGTAATACTAGAGGCCCAGTGCACAAAAATTTGTGCACTTCAGGGGGTCCCTCTGCCCAGTCTGTGCCTTCTAGCAGTCTGGAACCCTCCAGGGTATGTCCACCTGCTGATTTAGGCCTGCTCCCCGGGCAATGGAGCCTAAACTGGCAGTCAGACATCCCTCTGGCAGCCCGGGAGCCCTTGGGGGATGTCCACTTGCCAGCAGGGAACAGGCCTAAGCTGCAGTTGGACATCCTTAGTGTTGCTGAGGAGGCGGAAGAGGCTCCCACCACCACCGCTGTGCTAGCAGCCATCAGCCTGGCTTGTGGCTGAGCAGTGCTCCCTCTGTGGGAGCGCACTGACCACCAGGGGGCAGCTCCTGCATTGAGCATCTGCCCCCTGGTGGTCAGTGTGTGTCATAGTGACCAGTCATTCCCAGTGGTTCTGCTGTTAGGGTCAATTTGCATATTACCCTTTTATTATATAGAATGATCAAAATTGGTGAGAAAAATAGCATAAAAAGATTAAGAGAAGAAAAACTGGTCTATATGAATAGACCAGTTACCACATAAGAGGTCTTCAAAAAGGGAATAAAAACCTTTTGACTAAGAAGGGAAAATAATCAAACCACAGGACTTTCAAATGTAAAGGATTCTTACAAAAAGGATAGTTTATAAAATGACTTAAGATAGCACTCAGAGAATGGGGAATGGACAGGATCCAGATCTGGATGGAGGCAAGGTGTCAAGATAGTAGATGATGCCCTACCTGGTTTGACTCAGTGGATAGAGCGTTGGCCTGTGGACCAAAGGGTCTCAGGTTTGATTCCAGTCAAAGGCACATGCCCGGTTTGCAGGCTTGATCCACAGTAGGGAGCATGCAGGAGGCAGCCGATCAATAATTTTCTGTCATCATTGATGTTTCTCTCTCTCTCCCTCTCCCTTCCTCTCTGAAATCAATACAAATATATTTTAAACACAATACAATAAACAATTTATTATTTTAAAAAGATAGTGGATGAGGTATCCTGGAATGAAAGCAAATTTTGCCCCCTGGAATGAAAGCAAATTTTGCCCCCGCCAAAAGTCTATATGTGCTTTCTTAAGAGCAAATGCTAATTCCAGGGCAAGCCAAATTAGGTTCTACAGGAGAAAACCAGGTAAGTTAAGTAGTGAAAGGAGTTTTTTGGGTAAATTAGGAATTTTGGGGGTTGCAATAGTCAGGTTGGGAAATTTTAAAAATGAAGGGGTCCATGGAAAAAACACAGGGCTACAGAGTTGCAAAAGGGGACATTTCCATAAGACAAGGGAGCAGCAGAAGTTATATTTCTCTGAGACAAGGGAGCTGGGAGTAGCTCAAGGTACACATTTACAGAATAAAGGAAAGGAGGAAGAAAGCCCAGAGAGAATAGGAGAACAATGAGGGAAGAGAGCCTCACATGTCCCATGTGAGGTTTGACCTTGAAGCTCAGGAGTTGCCATAGTGACCAAATCAGAAGGGGATAGTGACCAATCAGGGGGGATATCAAGGCACACAGATCTGCAGCTTTTATAAACCGTGGAAAAAGGAACTCGGTGGGACTCTTCCCCCTCCCCACATGGGAGTCTGCACTTGTTCTTCAGTAAATCTCCACCTTTGTTATACCATCTTTCGTCCATGGTTTTATTCTTTGACTCTGATGGACAAAGAGCCTGGGGAAGCCATCCTGCCCAGGGAACACCACGTTTCAGTCCAAAATCCTGTTTTATTAGCATGGGGGAAGGACTGTAAGGCTGAAGGTAGGGCCAGATTCTGAATTCTGGTGTTAATGGTTTATCATCAAACAAGGTATCTCCCCTAGGTGTTTGTTCTGCCATATTCACCCTATCTTTATTTCATATGTATGTATTGCATAATGGTTTTCATGCTTTCTTCTGCCATATTGGGTGTTGATTTTCTGCTCCAACTACTTGAGTAATCAAGTCTCCGGTTTCCCCAAGCTGGACATTCCACATGCGGGGGATGCAAATATTGAAGGATAAGGGAAAATATAACTGCCTCGTGAGGACTCACATGAATTAGGTACACTGTTTCTGAGGTGTAAACTAGAAACCGTGGAGTCAAATGAGTTAGGGAAAATAGAAATCAGTGCTCAACTGTCAAAGCACAGGTCGCACATATAGACAGTGACACCTCATGATCTTTCTGACAAATTGTGTTGCAGCTTTGAACATTTGGTGTGAGCCTGTTACTGTTGAATCATACACAGAATATAGCATATTCTCTTTTTTTAAATTCGTTTTTTAAAAAAATCCTCACCTGAGGATATTTTTCCATTGATTTTTAGAGAGAGTAGATGAGAGAGGGAAAGACAGAGATATTGATGTGAGAGAAACACATCAATTGGTTGCCTCCTGCACGAGCCCTGACCCAGGAAGAGCTTGCAACCCAGGTACATGCCCTTAACCGGAATCAAACTGGGAACCTTTGGTATGGTGTGCAGTCCAGCTCTCTATCCACTGAGCCAAACTGGCTAGGATACATATATTCTTAACATATGCAGATTCATCTAAGTGGCCTCTTAGGAAAAGAGAGAGAGTCTCTAGAAAGACAATGGTGTTTTTCCCCAGAAGCTATTATTTGTATTGAAAAGTTATTTTGCATTACAGAAACTGGCCACACCTCAATGGAATGGATGAAAAATGTTTTCTCAGGAGAGTTGGTAGTAAAATATTCCCTCCCCAGCTCCTGAAGAATGTGTTCTAGTTCATTTTGTATCCTTCTGATGCAGCCAGGATGTCTTCCAGAATTTTCTTCCCTCTGCAGCCATGCTTCCTTGCCTTCTTACTATTCCCCCAAGTGATGTACTCTCTCCTCTACCTTTGGGACCTGACTCACTCACCATGTTCTTTGATTCTCTCACAACTTGGTCAGAAACTTACCTCTTCAAAAAGTCTTCCAAGGTTAATGCTATCTCTTTCATAATTGCTAAACTTACAAGTCCTCCTAAGTTTCAGGTCTTTAGTTGATGGTATATTATTGATAGCTGGTTATTTTTAATAATAAAAGAGTAATATGCAAATTAACCATTACTCCAAGATACATAAGCCACGCCCACCAGCCAATCAGAGTGGCTGTATGCAGATTAACCCAGCCAAGATGGAGGCCGGCAACCACGGAGCTAGAGCAAACAAAAGGCTTCCGTTGCAACTGCCTGCCTAGGCCGGCTGGGCTTCCGCTCACGGCAACAGTGTTTCAGTTATAGAAGCCACTGAGCTGAAGCAAACAGAAGGCTTCATTGCCTGCCTAGGCCTCGGCTCACGGCAACAACGTTTCAATTATAGAAGATAAATAAACCCCAGAAACCTTCCAACCAGCCTCGCTGGGATGTTGGGTCAATGGGAGCTGTGGGCAGTCTGAAAATGGCCCTCAGCCCCTTACCCAGGCTGGCCAGGTACCCCAGTAGGGACCGAAATCCTGAAGGGGCTGTGGCCAGCCTGAAAACGGCCCTCAGCCCCTCACCCAGGCTGGCCACAGCCCCATGGGGTGAGCGTCCCCACTGTGGGGCTTGGCCAGCCTGCAAACAGCCATCAGCCCCTTACCCAGGCTGGCCAGGCATGCCAGCAGGTGGACATCCCCTAAGGGGTCCCAGACTGCAAGAGGGCACAGGCCGGGCTGAGGGACCGCCCCCCCCCCCCCCGAGTGAACAAATTTTTGTGCACCAGGTCCCTAGTTTTTAATAACTCCCAAACTATTCCTTTTCTATTGTCCAGTATGGCAGGCAACATAGTAGGAGTTGAGACCACAGACCTATATTCTAACTGCCAAGGATCAAATCCCAGCTCTACCACTTGTTCTCTGTGTCACTTTGGGCAAGTTACTTAACTTCTCATCATCTCAGTTTTCTCATCTGTAAAATGGGAATAATATTAGTGCCTATCTTATGGGATTTTTGCAAGTATTGGAAGACAATTCAGGGGTAGGCAAAAGTAGGTTTCCAATTGTGAGTATGTGAAACACAGAGTTTATTCTTGTATTATTATTTATTATTGTATTATTGACTTGTGCTACTAGTAAAACTGTAAAGCTACTTTTGACTACCCCTGTATATATCAAATGCTCAGAAAGCACTCAGTAAATGTTAGCAGTAGTAAGAGAAGCTGTCTTAGCAGGACTTATATGTGAAGAGAAAAAGGTATGATTCTGTTGAAACTCAGATCTGCAGTTTAGTAGCAGAATGACCTTGGACATGTTACTTAAGCTTTCTGGGCCTTAATTTTGTTATAGTTAACGGGGTTAAGTATGCCAACTTTTGGGCTGAACTGCTCATGAAATGATGGCAGGGCTGGCACTTGGAGGTGGTGACAAAGGTCTGTTTCTTTCCTCTTGTCAACAAACAAAAACAACCACTGCTTATTTTAATCAAGAGAATATTTTATTTCCTCCTCATCTCCCCACCCATGCTAATCAGTTAATGTAGTGGAACTTTGGTAAAGAAAAAATTAATCAACCTATGTATTCAGTATCTTGGAGAATGAACATGTAGGTGGTTGACTTTTCCCCTCTGTAATAATCTGGATTCATGTTGCTTGCATTACTGTCTAGATGTGTTTACTTCTTCCTAGGGGCCATTCATATTCCCAGGTGATATTCTTGTGTCCACAGAATTCCCTGCCCTAATTTAAATACCTGTCCTAGGTATTTGTGAATTGGAGGCAGGAAAGTAGGTAGTCACAGTCGATCAGAACCAAATGGTCAGC
>PVJC01036370.1:0-17796 GCA_004026665.1 Murina feae | reverse complement strand
AGCCACACCCAGATTCCACCGTGAATGGTACAAAGGATTTTTTAAAAAATCTAAATAGTCCCTGAGAATCCAAAGGAACTGGCCCAGAGACTTTCAGTCCCAGCAACAGGAACCTGAGAAGCAGTACCGCACAGAAGACCGGGATCTTAGCCAGCCAAAAGAAAAACACATCACTTTTTCATTTTTATTATTATTATTATTACTAGGGGCCCGGTGCACAAAAATTTGTGCACTGGGGTGGTGGGGGAGGGGGGTCCCTCAGCCCGGCCTGTGCCCTCTCACAGCTTGGGACCCCTCTGGGGATGGCCACCTGCTGGTGTGCCTGGCCAGCCTGGGTGAGGTGCCAATCTGTTTGCAGGCTGGTCAAGCACCCCAGTGGAGATCCTCACCCCAGGGGGTGTGGCAAGCCTGGATGAGGGGCCAAGGGCAGTTTTTAGGCTGGCCACAGCTCCCACTGACCCTCTGGGCCATTGCCTGGGAAGCAATGGAGTGGCGCTGGCCACCCCATAGGCTTCCCAGGAGGGGGCATGGGGTCCACCCACCCCCCAAGCTTCTCTTCCTGGGAGGCCATTCCGGTGTTGCTGGCCACCGGATCGGCCTCCCAGCATGGGACTGCGGGGTCCCGCTTCCCCCGGAAGGCCGTTCCAGTGTTGCTGGCCACCGGATCAGCCTCCCAGCAGAGGGCGGAGGGTCCCGCTTCCCCCAAAGGCTTTTCTGCCCAGGAGGCCGTTCCGGTGTTGCTGGCCACCGGATCGGCCTCCCAGCAGGGGGCTGCGGGGTTCCGCTTCCCCCGGAAGGCTGTTCCAGTGGTGCTGGCCACTGGATCGGCCTCCCAGCAGGGGGCCAAGGGTCCTGCTTCCCCCAAAGGCTTTTCCACCCAGGAGGCCGTTCTGGTGGCGCTGGCCACCCGATTGGCCTCCCAGCAGGGGGCAACGGGGTCCCGCCAGGCTGATCCCGCTTCCCCGGAAGGCTTCTCCGTCCGGGAAGGCATCTGGCGGCCCAGGGCGCCAGATGCCTTCCCAGGACCCAGGCTCCCAAGATGGCGGAGCCCAGGGCTGCGGCTTCCACCATCTTGGCTGGGCTAATTTGCATACAGTCACTCTGATTTGGCTGGTGGGCGTGGCTTAGGCCATCCCAAAGAAATGGTTAATTTTAATATTACGCTTTTATTAGTTTAGATTATTATTATTATTATTTTGTTATCTCTCTCTTTTCTCTTTTTTTCTTTGTTTTCCTGTTTTTGTTTGTTGCTTTATTTTCTATTTCTTTTCACATTATTTTCCATCACTCTATTTAATTTTATTTTTATTTGCTATTTTTATACCATTTTTGAAATCAATTTTTTTGTAAATTTATTATTATTATTTTCTTCTCATTCTCTTTGCTCTTATCCATTCATCCCCTGTCTATTTCCTTTATACTGAACTGAGATCCTCCCCATATTCATCCAATTTTTAACCTTATTTTCTGAATATAAGCTCAGCCTTTATAGATTCTGCCCCCACCCTCTTTGCTGGGGGTTTGGTGTTTGTACTTTTGTTTTGTTTTGTTTTTGTTTTGTTTTGTTTATCTATTGGTTCTGTGATATATATATATATATATATATATATATATATATATATACACACACACACACACACACACACACACACACACACTAGGGGCCTGGTGCACAAAAATTTGTGCACTCAGGGTGGTCCCTCAGCCTGGCCTGTGACCTCATGCAGTCTGGGACCCCTCGAGGGATGTCTACCTGTTGGCGTGCCTGGCCAGCCTGGGTGAAGGGCTGATTGGTGTTTGCAGGCTGGCCAAGCTCCCCCAGTGGGGACCCTCACCCCATGGGGTGTGGCCAGCCTGGATGAGGAGCTGAGGGCTGTTTTCAGGCTGCCCACAGCTCCCATTGACCCAAGGTCCCAGCGAGGCTGGCTGGAATCAGGTTTCTGGGGTTTATTTATCTTCTATATTTGAAATTTTTGTTGCCTTGAGTGGAGGCCTAGGCAGGCAAGGAAGCCTCCTGTTTGCTTCAGCTCCATGGCTTCTATAATTGAAACATTGTTGCCTTGAGCAGAGACCCAGCTGGCCTAGGCAGGCAGTTGCAACAGAAGCCTCCTGTTGGCTCTAGCTCCGTGGCTACCAGCTTAGCTGGGTTAATTTGCATACAGCTGCTCTTATTGGATGGTGGGCATGACTTGGCTGGTGGGCATGGCTTAGGTGTCTTGGAGTGATGGTTAATTTGCATATTACTCTTTCATTAGATTAGGTATTCTCCTTTTTCTTTTCTCTCTTATCTTTTTCTCTCTCTTGGATATAATTTATGCTCTCTTTTCTCTCCTCTAATTCTCTTTTCTCAGGTGGTCACTTATAGTGGGGTTATTATTGTTGTGAGTATATTTGTGCTTTGATCCCTTTGTGTTATGTCTTGTTGAGGTGAATTTTATCCTGCCTGTCCAGGTGCTAGAGAGTGAGCCACATAACCAGACACCTGGAGAGGAAACTCCATCCATGAATGGGTCAATGACACCCCAGACCCAACTACAGAGCAGGAAGAAGGCAGAAGTGAGGGACAGAGTGTGAGTGACTGAGGGAGCAAAAGAGGAGTGTGTGGTCATGTGGGTTTTGTATGTGTGGGTGAGTGAGGCACAGTTAGATCCCGCAAGACCTGTGGGGGGCAAGCTAACCGGGCTCGCCTAACTAGGCAGCCTCTGCTACCATTGCAAATAGTACTGGGAAGCCAGCTCATTTTCAGAGGCATTGCCTTTTTGAAGAGGACAGCTGCTGTAACTGGGAGCCCAGCCTCAGCTCCACCCAGATAACACATGGGACTCTATAGCCACTCCTGCCAGGGACCTGCTACCTCGGTTGTTGTCCCATAGTCATCAAGTCTCCAGCCACCCCGGGCACAGGCTCCTATGAGTTCTGAAGCATGCTCCCCTCTGACTGGCCCAATGCCTTAGCCCAGGGCACTGCAACCATGCGAGCAGCAGACATGTGAGCAGCAGACACTCCTGTCCAAGAAGCAGCAGCCCCACAAGCAGCCCACCCCTGTCCAAAGAGCAGCAGCTATGTGAGCAGCCTGCTCCCCAGTCTGAGGAGCAGCAACCACAGAAGCAGCCCACCCCAGTCTGAGGAGCAGCAGCCATACGAGCAGCCCATCCATGACTGAGGAGTAGCAGCCCACACAGCCCACCCCCATCCAAGGAGCAGCAGCTGTGCAAGCAACCTGCCCCCATCCAAGGAGCAGCAGCTGCATGAGCAGCCTGCCCATGACTGAGGAACAGCAGCCCCACACAGCCTGCCCCATTCAAGGAGAAGCAGTTGTGTGAAGCCCACACCCTGTCCCCATCAAGGAGCAGCAGCCACACAAGCAGTCTTGCCCCATCCGAGGAGCAGCTGCTGTGTGAGCACCCCACATCAGTATGAGGAACAGCAGTGCCATGAGCAGCCCAACCCTATTTGAGGGGCAGTAGCCACCCGAGCAGCCCACCCCAGTCCTGGTAGCAGCAGCCCTATAAGTCCACACTGGTCTCAAGAGCAGCAGCCACACGCAGACTGCACCTGTCCAATGAGCAGCAGCCACATGTGCAGCTCTCCCCTGTCCAAGGAGCAGCACTCACATGAGCAGACCACCCCATCTGAGAAACAGCAGCAGCATGCAGCCAGTCCCAATCCAAGAAGCAGCAGCCATGTGAGCAGACTGCTTCTGTCCAAGGAGCAGTAGCCGTGCTCAGCCCTCCTCCATCTGAGAAGCAGCAGCCTCATGATCAGCCCACCCTTGTCCAAGAAACAGCAGCTGTGTGAGCAGCCTCCCCCACCAGCCAGAAGAGACATCACTGTTGCAAACACCACCCACCAGGGGAGCCACTGCCAACTGAGGAGCAACTACTTCCATGACCACTCAAGGAGCAACCACAGCCTGAGGAGCCACTGCCACCCAAGAAGCAGCCCCTGCATGACTTGACATTTAGATTAGTCAATGAGACCAAAAATGGGTAGACAAAGAAACCCCTAAAGGAAAGAAAAGGAGGAATCGCCAGAAAAGCAGCTAAGTGAAACAGAGGCATGCAATATGTCAGAAAAAGAATTCAGAATAAGGGTTCTACAGTTCATAAATCGAATGGAGGAAAAAATCAACTTATGTAAGAATCAAGAAGAAATGGATGAAAAAAGTTAATAACTTATATAAGAATCGAGAAGGAATGAAAAGTGATATAGCTGCAATAAAAAACACCATGGAAAGTTTCAACAAGTAGATTAGGAGAAGCAGAGGACCAAATTAGCGAATTAGAAGACAGGGACAAACAAACTGAACTGCAATTGGAGGAGAAAAATTAAAAGACATGAGGAGAGCCTAAGGGAGTTATGGGACAACATGAAATGAAGCAACATACAAATAGTAGGGGTGCCAGAAAAACAGAAGAGGAACAAGGTTTAGAAAACTTATTTGAAGAAATAATATCAGAAAACTCCCTGAGGTGGGAAAGAAAAAAGTCACACAAGCACAGAGAGTCTCAAACAAGATGAACTCCAAAAAAACCCACACCAAGACACATCATAATTACCCTGGCAAATGTTCAGGACAAAGAGAGAATCTTAAAGGCTGCAAGAGAGAGACAGAAAGTTACATACAAGGGATCTCCCATTAGATTATCAAATGACTTCTCAACAGAAACACATCAGGCCAGAAAAGAATAGAAGGAAATTTACAAAGTGATGCAAAGCAAGGGACTGAATCCAAGAATACTCTATCCAGCAAGGCTATTATTCAAAATTGAAGGGAAATAAGAAGCTTCACATACAAAAAAAACAAACAAACACTAAAGGAGTTTATCACCACCAAGCCAGCAATGTAAGAATGGCTAAAAGGACTAGTCTAAAAAAGAAGAAATAAAAAGCTAAGAAAGAAAACAGGCACAAAAAAGAAAAATGCCTACAAACAAGTACCTTTCAATAATAACTTTAAATGTAAATGGACTAAATGCTCCAATAAAAGACATCGAGTGGCTGAATGAATAAAAGAACATGACCCATATACATGCTGTCTATAAGAGACCCACCTCAGAATAAGGGACTCACACAGAATGAAAGTGAAGGGATGGAAAAATATCCTTCAGGCAAATGGAAAAGAAAAAAAGCTGGGGTAGTGGTACCTATATCGGACAAAATAGACCTCAAAGTGAGGACCATAACAAGAGATAAGGAAGGCCACTTCATAATACAAAAGGGATCAATATGAGAAGAAGGATATAACCCTGATAAACATTTATGCACCCAATGCAGGAGCACCTGAATACATAAAACAAACTCCTGAAAGATATCAAGGAAGAAATCAACATCAATACAATCATAGTAAGAGCTTTAATACACCACTGATATCACTGGATAAATCCTCTGGACAAAAAAATCAGCAAAGAAATAGCAATCCTAAATGACTCACTAGATCAAATAGACTTAATTGACATCTTCAGAAGATTTCACCCCAAATCCATGGAATACATTCTTCTCAGGTGCACACTGGACATTTTCAAAAATAGACTACAAATTGGGTCACAAGCAAAATCTTCTGAAATTCAAGAAGATTGAAATCATATCAAGCATTTTCTCAGACCACAATGGCACAATAGTAGAAATCAATTACAATAAAAACAATCCAAAAAATTCAAACACTTGGAAGCTAAAAAGCATGTTATTAAACAATTATTGGGTTACCAAAGAGATCAAAGAAATTAAACACATCTGGGAAATTTGTGTTTTTTACAATAAAATCACAACAATCCAAAATCTATTGGACACAATGAAAGCAGTCCTGAGAGGGAAGTTTATAGCTCTACAGGCCTACCTAAAAAAAAACAAACAAACAAACAAAAAAAAAATGGTAATAAATCATTTAACTCTACAACTCAAAGAATTAGAAATAAGGCAACAAGAAAAGCCTACAGTATCCAGAAGGAAGGAGATAATAAGGATTAGAGCAGAAATGAATGACATAGAGATTACAAAAATAATACAAAAGATCAATGAAACCAAGAGCTGGTTCTTTGAAAGGATAAACAAGATTGATGAACCTCTCACCAGGCTCACCAAGAGACAAAGAGAGAGGACCTAAATAAACAAAATCAGAAGTTAAAGAGGAGAAATAACAATAGACCCCACAGAAATACAAAGGATTATTAAAAAATTACTATGAACAACTCTGTTCAAACAAACTAGACAACTTGGAGGAAATGGATATATTCCGAGAAAAATACAACCTTCCAAAACTCAATTGGGAAGATACTAAAAATCTCAATAGGCTAATAACTATGAAAGAAATTGAAGCAGTCATCAAAAAGCTACCAGCAAACAAAAGCCTGGGGCCAGACGGCTTCACAGGGGAGTTTTACCAAACATTCAAGGAAGAACTAAAACCTATCCTCCTCAGACTACTCTAAAAAATTCAAGAGGAAGGCACACTTCCAAGCACATTCTATGAAGCTAGCATCACCTTAATACCAAAACCAGATAAAGTCAACACAATGAAAGAGAGTTACACGCCAAGAACATAGATGCCAAAATCCTCAACAAAATTCTAGCAAATCAGATCCAGCAGTATATCAGAAAGATCAATCACCATGACCAAATAGGATTTAGCCTGGGGATGCAAGGATGGTACAATATCTGAAAATCAATAAATGTGATACATTACACAAACAAATTGAGAGATAAAAATCCCATAGTCATATCAATTGACACAGGAAAAGCATTTGACAAAATCCAATACCCTTTATTGATAAAAACGCTCTGCAAGGTGGGAATAGAAGGATCATTCCTCAACATAATAAAAACCATATATGACAAACCCATAGCCAACATCATACTCAGTGGACAAAAACTAAAACCATTTCCCCTAAGAAAAGGAACAAGGCAGGGATGCCCACTCTCACCACTCCTGTTTGACATAGTACTGGAAGTACTGGCCATTGCAATCAGACAAGAAGAAGAAATAAAAGGCCAAATTGGAAAAGAAGAAGTGAAACTGTCCTTATTTGCAGATGACATGATACTGTACATAGAAAACACTGAAGACTCCATCAAAATATTATTAGACTTAATAAATGAATTCGGCAATGTAGCAGGATACAAAATTAACACTAAGAAATCTATGGCATTTCTATATACTAATCATGAACTTACAGAAAGAGAGACTAAAAGAGCAATCCCATGTACCATCACACCAAAAAAAAAATAAGATACCTAGGAATAAATTTGACTAAGGCAGTAGAAGACCTATATGCAGAAAACTGCAGAACACTGAAAAAGGAGATAGAGTAAGACATAAACAGATGGAATAATATACTGTGTTCATGGATTAGTAGAATCAACATCAAGATGTCCATACTACCCAAAGCAATCTATAGATTCAATGCAATTCCCATTAAAATACCAATGGCATATTTCACAGATCTAGAACGAACATTCCAAAACTTCATCTGGAATAAAAAAAAAGACCTCAAATAGCAGCAGCAATCCCGAGAAAGAAGAACAAAGTAGGTGGGATCTCAATACAAGATATCAAGCTGTATTACAAAGCCACTGTTTTCAAAACAGCCTGTTATTGGCACAAGAACAGACATATAGATCAATGGAATAGAATAGAGAATTTAGAAATCGACCCAAAACACTATGCTTAGTTAATATTTGACAAAGGAGGCATGAACATACAATGGAGTCAAGACAGTTTCTTCAATAAATGGTGTTGGGAAAATTGGACAGATACATGCCAAAAAATGAAACTAGACCACCGACTTAAACCATACACAAAAATAAACTCAAAATGGATAAAGGACTTAAATGTAAGGCAGGAAACCATAAAAATACTAGAGAAATCCATAGGCAGCAAAATCTCAGACATATGCCGAAGGAATTTCTTCACTGATACTGTTCCTAGGGCATTGTAAACTAAAGAGAAAATAAACAAATGGGACTACATCAAAATAAAAAGCTTTTGTACAGCAAAAGAAACCATCAACAAAATTAATAAGAAAGTCCACTGCATGGGAGAACATATTTGCAAATGTTATCACCGATAAGGGTTTAATCTCCAACATTTATAGGGAACTCATACAACTTAACAAGAGGAAGATAAACAACCCAATCAAAAAATGGGCAACGTACCTTAATAGATACTTTTCAAAAGAAGACCGAAGAAAGGCCAAAAGACATATGAAAACATGTTAAAAGTCACTAATCATCCGAGAGATGCAAATTAAAATGACAATGAGGTACCATTTCACACCTGTCAGAATGGCTACCATCAACAAATCAACAAATGACAAGTGCTGGCAAGGATGTGGAGAAAAAGGAACCCTCGTGCACTGCTGCGGACTGGTGCAGCCACTATGGAGAACAGTATGGAGTTTCCTCAAAAAATTAAAAATGGAACTCCCATTTGACCCAGTGATCCCACTTCTAGGAATATATCCCAAGAAACCAGAAACACCAATCAGAAAGGATATATGCATCCCTATGTTCATAGCAGCACAATTCACCATAGCTAAGGTTTGGAAACAGCCTAAGTGCCCATCAGTAGATGAGTGGACTAGAAAACTGTGGTACATCTACTGCGGTAAAAAAAAAAAAAAAAAAGAGTTTTTACCATTTGCAACAGCATGGTTGGAACTGGAGAGTATTACGTTAAGCAAAATAAGTCAGTCAGAGAAAGATAAATATCACATGATGTCACTCATTTGTGGAATATAATGAACAACATAAACTGATGAATAAGGACAGATCAAGAGGTATCGATCAGACCGTCAAACCTCAGAGGTAAGGTAGGGGAGGGTGGGAGTAAGGGGGACAGGGAGATCAACCAAAGAACTTACACACAAGCATATAAGCCTAACCAATGGACACAGACAACAGGGGGATGAGGACATGAGTGGGGGGTATGGGGGGTAATGTGGGGATAAAGACACATATATAATAACTTAATCAATAAAAAATTTTAAAACATCTGCCTTTGATTTTAAATTCTTACAGAAAGAGAAGTCTGCCAACGTAATGAGCCAACGACCCACCAGGCCTCATGTGAGCTTGTTTCCGTGGGATAATCACGTCCATCGGGCCATGATCCTGTGGTTCCTTTAAGAAACTTGTGTATTTTAAGATTTTCTCTGATTAATTCCTGCCTAAAGTCCTGGAAACAGTTTTTGCATGATAACCATATAGGCCAGTGTGACTGAAAAGGGGGAGAACTGGCAGCCTCATGTTCTCAGGATGGTGACACTTCATTCCCTTTGACGCAGAGTTCAGACAGCATCCAGAGCCTGTGCTGGTGAGAAGACCCATCGATCACTCCGACTCCCTGACTGAGGACAGCAGAGTGACAGACCTCATCCCTCACTGGGCTGTGCCCCCTCCTGCAGCCAGCAGGCCTTACGGGGGGGGGGGGGCATCAGGGACATGGCTGGGGCCAGTGCCAGTCACCACAAGGAGCTTCTAAGCAACCTGGAGAGGGCACAGCTGCTTTTCTTTTAAGTTTGCAGTTACCATGTTTTTCCGTGAAAGGAACTGTGGGGCTGCGAGGCTGCAGTGGGCACAGAGGCAGGTCTTGGGGCATCCTCTGTGCCCCTACCCGGCCCCTCCTGACCTGGTCCCTTGGTCCCCTGTCTGCCAGCAGCCCCACTCTCACCACTTGCTCCCACAGTCTCATGGCGTTGACCCAGCTCACACCCGCTGATGGTGCAGAGCGATTGGGGCTGGTCCAACAGTGGGTGTGAGTGGGGCTATAGCACTGTCTGTGGGTGCAAGCGGCAACTGCTGCCCTAATCACCCCTTAGAATCAGGTTCAATGTTTTTCTCTCTCCCCCTTTCTCTCTATCTGAAATCAATAAACATGTCCTTGGGTAAGGATTTAAAGAAAAGATGGCCATTTAATTGCTCTATAATTAATCAACACCCAAAACTGTGCAGCGAAGAACAGGCTGGCATTTCCCGGGACCCATGACCAGTGATGATGCCATGATGGCATCTCTATCTCTGAGGCGTTCAAAACAGAACAAAGGCCGCTGGGCTCCATGACCTTCACAGGCTGACGGAGCCCAGGTCACAGACAACATCGGCCTTCCAAGTACAAAAGGCACAGTGCTGCTGGGGCTAGATTCCGTGACCATCACTGACCACATCTTGTCATTGACATGCACTTTAGCATGTGCTGGCCTGTTGTTGCTTTTAGTGACCACTTCTTGTCACCTCTGTGGGTAGAAATGTTAGGACAGGGGTTTCAACCCAGAGATTCTAGGAAAGGCCTTGTTTTAGTAGCCACGGAGTTTGTTGGTTCACACGAAATCACACCGGGTCTGGGGTCTGTCCACGCCCCATGCAGGCGTCCAGTTCGCAACACACCAGCCCTTTGGAGAGAAGCTAATGCAGAGCGGCCACTTCTGCCCCTTTCCTGTCCCTTGCAACCCTCAGGCTCTTGGGCCCCGGAGAGCAGTCTCTGTCTCTAATGAAACCCTAGCGCTGCAAGGGTGTTGTTGCAGTCGGTAGAGCGCCAGGCAGTTGCGGTGTCACTGAGTGCTTGGGGCGGAGGGAGTCATCCCCTCAACACATGGGCACACTTGTTCTTTTCAGCTAGTTTTCGTCATGCGTTTGGGTGTGATGCTGATAAAACTTAAGTTGTTTGTGTTTTTTTTTTCATTTGTGGGTGGTCATTGCCAGAGGTCCAGGGGGTATTTCTCTACCTGCACGTCAGTACATGGCCTTGGACAGTAGGCATGTTGTCTAATTGCACCTCTGCCAGAAACTGATCATTGTCACTAATAGAGAAATGTGAAAAAGGAATCTGGAAGGCTGGTCAGAGCTGATCACTCATTGTTTAGTTGAGACATTGGCAGTTAAAGCAACCTCCACCTGTTAATCACATGTAAATTCTTGCTTAAAAATTCCTGCCCAAAAGATATGGGTGTTTCCCATAGCCTCAATAAAAGGGACAGCAAGGCCAGAGCAATGGTGGTCCTCCCCCTAGAGGTGGACTCCCGCCTGGCACCCCATTTCCCAATTAATTCTTTTCTAGTCTCTCTTCATTTTGTGTGTGGCCTTCTCCAGAACCGGAACCCTGAACAGGAACCCTGAACCACATGGGACGTGAAAGGGGCAACCACACACCTCTTCCAAAGCGCTCACCAACTCCCAGTCCAGAACGTTTGCAGGGTTACCCTTCACAGGGGAGATGCCAACAAAGCGTGACCAGGTGACCCAGCAAGGCCAGGCCAGCTGCGGGTCCAACGTCGGTGGCTGGATGATGAGTCCTGGGCACTGATCACAGGGCTGCCCTCCACCCTGGCCTGCATTCCCAGGCCTGTGCTGAAGCACTCTGTGCTCTAAGGAGTGTTTCCTTGTTTTTAGATGAGGCACCTGGGTGCAGAGCAGGGAAGCAGAGCAGGTGAGTGATGCTCATCTCTGCAGGCGGGCTGTTGAGCCCCACATAAAGCAGCACTGCAGAGACCACAGCTCCCCTGTGTGGCGGGCTGGTGACCCCACATGAGGCAGCATACAGAGGCCACGGCTCTGCTGCATGGTAGGGTGGGGTGTGGGGTGTAGAATGAGCCAAGGGCCAGGCTCCTCCTCTCCCCGCACAGGAGCCATTACCTCTGGGTTCTCATTCTGAAAGTAGACTGTTTCTCTGTAAGCACACAACCTAGTGCCTCCTTCTTCTCCTTCTACCTCAGAGCCATTAATGTTCCCAAAATGAATGATTTGGTTCAAAGTAGCCAAAACACGGGCTGCTGACACTTTCCATTGAAGTTAATTTCACAAGAATCTCCAGCTCTGGGTCTGGGTCAGCATTCAGAAGGAGCTGTTGGTTTGGACAGCATGTCCAGTGCTTTGGGTTCAGTTCTGCTCTAAGCTGCTTCACACAGTGCAGAACTGGGGTGCTGGGTGAGGTGGCAGCTGGCGCTGCCGGTCTCGTCCGTGAGTCACCCATGCGGTGGCATCTAACCCAACCTACCCTGACGGCAGGCTCTCCCCCGGGGCTGGGGGCCATTGCAGATGTGAATCGGGAGTCCTTCCTCCGTGTCTAAGACACATGTGTGGTGACACCATGAGCACCATGGCACAGGGAAACAGCTGCTCCACATCCAGGAAGGGATGAGTCTTCAGGAATGTCACCCCTCCACAGACTGAAGGCCTGCCCCCACCCACCCTGAGGAGCCCAAGGCTGGGTGCATCCCACACTCATCTCCAAGGCGCTTCCTTCCCACACTGGGCTGCTCCATGGGGGCCCTTCAGCTCTCCCTCCGCAGCTTTCATGTTGAGTTTCAATTTAACTAAATATGATGGCTCAAAAAATTAGATTTAGAAACACCTGCCTCGGGGACAACCCTACTTAGACAGAGGTTATTCGACTGCAAAGAGAGTGACTATGACACTCCATTTTATACCCAACTCAAAGGGCACCTCTAGTTTATAGTTGCTAACATTTTTACAAAATCGCTTTGCTTTCACCATTGTCTCCACTTATCATTTTTTCTATTTTCACCCTAAAATGTTTCCCCAGGGCAAGCACTGACGGTACCGTCCTAACCGCAGAGGGTGGGTTCGAACATGTGACCCTGTCCCCAGAGTCGCCCACTGGGGCCTGGACAGGCGGATCCCTGTCCAGCCCCCCCTGGGGCTCGGATCCTTCTATGCAGTTCTCTCGCCGAGCAGGGCTCCTGCTGCCACCAGTGCGCAAGGACAGGACAGTGAGGGCTCATCCAGCACAGACACCCAGGGGCTTTCTTGCCAAGGAAAAGGAATGTTGGGGTGCATCAGCCTCGGAGCAGGGAGGACGTGAGCTTCCTGGTCTTTGAAATAAACATGACGAGCTCAAAGGTGGAAGGAAAGTGTGCTGTGCTCCAGTGTCTTCAACTCATTGACCTTTGAACTCTGATAACAACCTCGATGCCACAGAATGATGGACTTTAGAACTAAATGGAAACGTGTGAGCAGCAGCAGTGTCAGCCCACATGCCCTGGCACCGATTGCTTGCCCAGAGGAAGGGTGGGAGGTGAGGGGCAAAGTGGAAAGTTACAGGAACATTAGAAATCATCATATACAAACCATTCTTTCTCTTCACTAAAAGGTAAAACTACCCACAGATGTTAGGTATTTCACCCAATAACGAAGCTTTAAAAATATAACTTTGACAATCACTTTATACTGTTTAGTCCTCACGATATGAACATTACTGTCCGCTGTTTCACACAGAGAGAAGTGCTCTCAGGAGAGTGGGCAACTTACTCAAGGCTTACAGCCCGTCCTCACCTGGCACCCAGTGTCACTGAGGTACCAGCAGCACCCAGACCCAGGAGAACCAGATAGAGGGGTGATTCCAGCGGAGGTCAACCCAGCTCCCACAGCCCCTCTCGGTGGACGAGTCAGGCAAAAGGCTGCCCCGGGTGTGAAGATCACGTAATCATGTGAAGAATGTATGTAAAAGGCCCCGTCTTGTCCTCTGGGGCTTCGCCCTGCCTCAGCGTGGTGGCACTATTTTCAGGCCACTTCCCTTTGCAGTGGCTGACGGCTCTCGCACCACAAGCCATAAATGAGCATCAGAGGAAAAACAACGTGTCACTGTGGAAAGGTTTCCAACAGAAAGTGAGGAGAGTTCTTGCACCCTGAACACGAAGAGAGAACACAGGCACCATGACCATGTCCTGGCTCACTTCAAGCTTTGCAGCTCCGAGGGACATGTCTCAATAAGTAGCTTTGGCGATGGGGGTGATTTGGACTCTTCTATGCAGGCAGCCATCATGTTTAGTCTCCCAACAAATGCTGTCTGTGTTAAAATAAAGGTAAGTTGGAGACTAAAAAATTCCTACCTTTAATACCAAACATGAAACCAGGCATCACAATATGAAAGCCTCTCTTCCCTAGGCATGGAAGATTGCAACTTTGAGATGACCAAGGAGCAGCAGCAAGAACCCCGAAGAGAACCCCGACAGAGCAGGCGGGGGTGGTCCCTGAGGGGCGTTTATCAGGAGAGTCCAAGGCACTGCTTCCAGCACTGGGTCTTTTCTGTGATGTGGGCAATGTGGGGGAGGGGTTGAGATCAGGCTCTTCATGATAGATCCATCAGGGATGGAAACAACTGAGCATCGAACACTTTAGACACATCCTCCAGGCAATGTGAAAGCAAGAGGAGAATGTTGAAGTGATAGCAGGCAATTTTTTTATGCTCAACACCACAGACGTCTTTTTAATCTCAGAGATTACAAGACAAGAATTACTCCTCTGGGTTAAAAAAAACACAGTATCCTACCCATTTTAAAAATGAGAAGCAGTAGACCGACTTTAATATGAGTGGGGTTAGCAATAACCAAGAAACTCCTATGATGAGACTAGTACGTGCCCCTGGGGAGCCTGTGCCCAAGTCACAAGCAGGGCACATGATTAACGTGCTCACTGCTTGGGGAGATAAGTCCTTTTTGATTGAAAAGAATGTTACTCACATAAATCGCATCCTGTGCTCTCACAAAAACGTTTATTCTGTTTTCAAAAACAGAGGACAATGCACATCAATATAACAGGAAAACTGGGAGCCCATGCTGAGAGCACACAGCCATGCGGTCATCTGGGCAGTGACTATGCCATTGTGACTCAATGTGGAATCAGGGCAGTGACTAAATCAGTGTTATTAGGACACTGTGTAACCAAGGCAGTGACTGCATCAGTGTGACTAGGACACTGTATGACCCTGGCAGTGACGGTGTCAGTGTGACTAGGACACTGAGTAACCATGGCAGTGTGACTGTGGTCAGTGTGACTAGGACACTGTGTGACCTGGGCAGTAAGTGTATCAGTGTGACTATGACACTGTGTAACCCGGGAAGTGACAAGAAAGCCCACTGCATGGGAGAACATATTTGCCAATGCTATCACTGATAAGGGTTTACTATCCAACATTTACAGGGAACTCATACAACTTAACAAAAGGAAGATAAACAATCCAATCAAAAAATGGGCAACGGACCTAAATAGACACTTTTCAAAAGAAGACATACAGAAGGCCGAAAGACATATAAAAACATGCTCAAAGTCACAAATAATACAAGAGATGCAAATCAAAACAACAATGTGGTATCATCTCACACATGTCAATATGGCTATCATCAACAAATCAACAAACCACAAGTGCTGGTGAGGATGTAGGAAAAAATGAACCCTTCTGCACTGCTGGTGGGAATGCAGACTGGTGCAGCCACTGTGGAGAACAGTATGGAGTTTCCTCAAAAAGCTAAAAATGGAACTCCCATTTGACCCAGTGATCCCACTTCTAGGAATATACCCTAAGAAGCTAGAAACACCAATCAGAAAGGATATATGCACCCCTATGTTCATAGCAGCACAATTTACCATAGCTAAGATCTGGAAACAGCCTAAGTGCCCATGAGCAGATGAGTGGATTAAAAAACTGTGGTACATCTACACAATGGAATACTACACTGAGGTAAAAAAGAAGGAATTCTTACTATTTGCAACAGCATAGTTGGAACTGGAAAGCATTATGCTAAGTGAAATAAGCCAGTCAGAGAAAGATAAATATCATATGATCTCACTCATTTGTGGAATATAGAGAACAACATAGACTGATGGACAGGGACAGATCCAGAGACAGAGAAGCAGTGATCAGTCTGTTGATCCCCAGAGGGAGGGTGGAGGAGGGTGTGGTGGGGGAAGAGATCAACCAAAGGACTTGTATGCATACATATAAGCCAAGCCAATGGACTCAGACAACAGGGGGATGAGAGCATGAGGGGGGGGTGGGTTGGGAAATGAGGACACATTTGTAATACCTTGATCAATAAAGAAAAAAAAATTTGCTGGAGAGAGCCCTAATAACTAAGGAGAGTGGAGACTGCATAGAGACTGATGGGAAGGCAGAGGCATGAAAGGGCTGGCCTGGTGCCCATAGACAGCAGCTGAAGTTCCAGAAAGACATCTCAGCTGTGGGGGCTCCCACTGAGTATTCTGAGTCTAAGCCCCAAGCTGGGCCCCCCACCAGAGAGCACCAGAACTGAGAAATAGCACATAACATCTGGCTGTGAAAAGGATCAGGGTAGCTGTCTGCTGGCTAGAAATGCAGGCACCCTCTTAAAGGGCCAATGCATAAAATTCCTTGTGGAGCCACTCACCTTGGCCTCCACCAGAGGGACTGGAGCTGTGTGAAGAAAATCCAGGGTTGAAGGCTCTGGGGTTAGAGCTTGGAAGGCAAACAACTCAGTTTCTTGTGCTAAGTCATGCTCTCACACTGCAGAGGACATCTTTCTCATGCAAACCTTTGCTGTCCAGATGGATTTTGTCTGGGGGTAATGCAGTTGCCCCTCCCTGTTAGAAAACCCCTTGCACCATCTGTGGAGTTTCTGAGGCCAATTAAGAGACTGAGAATAATAATTAGCTTCCAGGCAGAAACAATTAACCCACCTTGTTGGAAAATATCTCATCCTGTCTGTGGACTACACAAGACAGGTTACACAAGCTTGATTACAATTAGTCTATAGGCAGATGCAAGTCTCTGGAGGCTTTGAGTCTTTGCCTGATGTAACTAGTCATAAGAAGTGTTTCACACTGTCCTGCACTAGAGATTTGAGGTATAGCATATCTACCTAATACACAGTCACAAACCCAAACAGGCAGCGAAAATGGGGAGGCAACAAAGCAATCTTCAAATAAAAGAACAAGAGAATTCTCCAGAGGAAGAGAAAATCAAATGGAGATAAGAAATTTATCAGTCAAGGAGTTCAGAATAGTGATGGCAAAGATGCTCAATGACATAGGAAAGATATAAAAACTATGAAAAATGACATAGCACTAATAAAGAATACATTGGAAAGAATACACAGATCAGGGGAAGCCAAGGATCAGATCAGTGAATTAGAAAACAGGGTAGAAAAAAAATAACTCAATCAGAGAACCAGAAAGAAAAAATAATTAAAAAACAAGAGTATAGCTTAAAGGAGCTGTGGAACAACATGAAACATAATAATATTCACATAATAGGAGTGCCCAAATGGAAATTGAGCAAGGAATAGGGAACATGCTTGAAGAAATAACAACAGAAAACTTTCCTAACCTGGTGAAGGAAAAAGTTGTAAAAATTAGGAGGTACAGACAGTCTCAAGCAAGAAGAAATCAAACAGGCCTATAAAATTAAAGACCAAACAAGAATCATAAAGGCATCAAGAGAAAAGCAATTTATTACCTACAAAGGAGCTCCTATAAGGCTGTCAGCTGATGTTGCACTAGAAACTTTACAGGCCAGAAGGAAATGGCATGAAGTATTTAAGGTAATTAAAAGTAAGAATCTGAAACCAAGATTGCTATATCCAACAAGGCAATCATTCAGAATAGATGACTTCAAAATGAAGGCCATCACAGGAGATAACAAACATCACTACATAGTAATAAAGGGACCAACCAAACAAGAAGATATAACCCTGCTCTGACCAGTTTGGCTCAGTGGATAGAGCATTAGCCTGCGGACTGAAGGGTCCCAGGTTTGATTCCAGTCAAGGGCATGTACCTTGGTTGCAGGCACATTCCCAGTAGGGGGTGTGCAGGAAGCGGCTGATCAATGTTTCTCTCTCATCGATGTTTCTAACTCTCTATCTCTCTCCCTTCCTCTCTGTAAAAAATCAATAAAATAAATTTTTTAAAGAAGATATAACCCTGATAAACATATATGCACCCAATACAGAGCACCTAAATACTATATATATATATATATATATATATATATATATATATATATATATATATATATATATATATATATAT
>PVJC01036369.1:0-17767 GCA_004026665.1 Murina feae | reverse complement strand
TGAGTGGCGGCCGCCATGTTGGCTGGGCTAATTTGCATACAGCCGTTCTGATTGGCTGTGGGCGTCCCGGAGAAATGGTTAATTTTACTATTCCGCTTTTATTAGTTTAGATTTGTATATAACCATAAGAAATACAAAAAATTCATTGTTAATAACTTATTCTCAAATTGCCCCCCTTAAAAATTGAATTGGCCCCTGTGGGGTGTGTGCCCCATGTTGGGAACCACTGATCCAGACCCGCACTGCTGAGGCAAAGTTCGTCACATCCACCATCACTCTTGCTTCGTATTTATTGTCATTTTAGGGGCTGCCTTCCTTTACTGTTCTCCATACACTTGACTCACTAATGCACTTCACCCCAGCTGCAGTCTTTTCCAGGGTACAGGAAAGATTTCTCACCTCTCCTTACGTGCCCACCGCCTGTGCAGATATACTGAGCCAATCTGTTCCATCGGATTTAGTTAAATCTGCTTATAGCTTGCTACTTTCTGTCCCCCAAACGCAGTCCGTGACCTAATTAACCCTGTCTGTGATCCAACTTTTCTGTACTCTGCTTGCCGCAAAGACTGGAGTCCTTGAACAAGCCTTGGGCAGCCCTCCAGCACCTGGGCTGGTAATACTGAATTACGAAAAGGGGTTTTGTTTCAGGTCAGGCCAGGGTTAGGAAAGGCATCAGCCCATAAGTGACCTAGCATTTCAGGGCTTCAAGGAACTCTCCTCCTACCCTTCAAAGTCCTGGCACGAAAACGATGCACTTAACAGTTGAGTTCTCAAGAAATTCAAGCCCATCTCCAAGAGGTGCTTGCACTCGGAGCTACTCACCATCCTTTGCTAAGGACTGCAGAAGCACTGAATCCCTTTCCACCTTCCATTTGCGTGGATTGAAATTTCATGTTGGGGAAGGGGACGGGGAGGGGAGGAGGAGAGAAGGGTGGAAAGGGCCTAAACTTTGTCACTTAAAAATTGTGACCTTGGCCAGATTGATCTCTGAGCCTGTTTTGACACCCAAAACGGGTGATAATGCCTACATCTGTAGATGGGTTGGGAGGATTAAATGAGAAGTGGAAATATCTAGCCTGAGTTGTGGTCAAACTGCTTTCAGTGCCTTTAGGGTTTTTGGGTGGTGTGGGTGGTGGGAGGAAGTAGGGAGTGACCTTTGCTGCCAATAGAAAAGCTACTAGGTTTCCTCTTATTCTTCCTGGTGAATAAGACATTATGAAAAATATCTCGGAAGGGGGGGGGGAGTCCATTTATGAAACATACTAAGATAAATATTTTCAATATCCCACAATTTATGATACAAACAGTAATATGATTTTAACATCAGCAGGAGCAGCCCTTTCTCTCTTCTTCTTCTTCTTCTTCTTCTTCTTCTTCTTCTTCTTCTTCTCTCTCTCTCTCTCTCTCTCTCTCTCTCTCTCTCTCTCTCTCTCTCCTCTCTCCTCTCTCCTCTCTCTCTCTCTCCTCTCTCGTCAGCCTGGACGAGCATTACGAGCATAACCAAAATATACAATGCAGGGCTGGTTCACGAATTCTAAGCGAAGACTGTGAAAGCTGAGTAACGACTGAAGGCTGGTCCCCCAGAGGCCCTTCCCTAGCAGCAGACCTGGGCTGGGCTGGGCTGCCCACGGAGACATCATTTCTTGCTGCCTCCTCTCCAGCCGCGCGGCCCGGGACTGACACCGTCCTACGCGCGGAGCTGGGTGCTCTGAGCTCCGGGTCCGAGGGGCGGGGGACCACCGCGAGTCAAGGCCACTTCCAATCTCCCCCCCAGGCCGAGGCCACCCGCGGGTCCCGGGGCTCCGCCATCAGGACCGCACAGCCCTCCTCCCCCCGCTGAGCGCCTCCCCATCCCGTCGCCAGTCCCCGGCGGGGTCAGCGCGGGGACGAGGCCGGGCCGTCGCCCGGGAATAACCCTGCCCCGGGGCGAGCGCGGGCGGGAAGGGGCGAGCGCGCCTCGAGGCCCCGCCCCATCGCCAGATGCCGCGTCGCCCGTGCGCGGTGATTGGCGGGTGCGGCCGCGGGATGAATGGGGTGACCGCTGCGGGGGGAGGGGGGAGGGGAGGGGAGGGCGCGGGCCTGGGGAGAACGCCCGGGGGACCGCGGGGGGGGGGGTGGCTCCGCCCTGCGGCGCCGGCGGTACAGGGCGCCCCGGCCCGGCCGGTGCAGGAGGGGGTCGCCGGGCGGCCGCGCGGGAGTGGAGCCGGGAAGTGCTGCGGGCGCTGCGGGGCGCCGGCCCAGACCGAGGGTGGGAGCGGCCGGGAGGCGAAAGCCAGCCTCGCCCATCGCCGCGGATCCCTGCTGGGCGCTCCGGGGGGCTAAGATGGCCCGGCTCACTGGAAGAGCGAGTGTTGGAATCCGCGTCTGGGCATGCACGTTGGGACACCCAGCTTTTTTCCATCCCTACACCAAGGACCCTTTTATGACTTAACGTTTTATATGCGGTCATTCAAGAAAGATCTATTGCGCGTGGACTTCAGGCCTGCACACCCAGGGAACAAGGCAGACTTGTTTGTGCAACCCTGAAGTTTAAATGATTGGGGAAGTAGGGATAACAATAAGTACAACAATTACAGGTTGCGAGGAGTGCTGTACAATAAGTATAAACCAGTGGCTGAGGGAGGGAAAGTAAAGAGGAGAAAGGTGACTTCTAGGTTGAGGCTCCAAAAGGGAGCGATGAGCAGTTTTCTGTAGAGCTGTAGCCCTGGCAAAGGCCCTGCTACTCCAGTCCCCTTTTCTCGTCCTTTCCATCTGAATTCCCTTTGCACTTTTTTTTGGCGGGGTGGGTGGGAGGGGGAGGGAAGCCTTTTACACGGCAAGTACTATAGTTTTATTATCTCAATACCTAGCACATACCAGGTCTCCGAAGAATATTCAGTAAATATATACTTAGCATCCACTGACTTCCAGATACCATGCTAGGTGCCCAGGATAGTAAAAAAAAGTGAATGGCCTGACCGAGTATGGCTGGGCAGTTGAGCATCCACCAGGGAACCAAGAGGTCACCAGCTGGATTCCTGGTCAGGGCACATGCCCAGGTTGAGGCTCAATCCCCAGTAGGGGGCATGCAGGAGGCAGCCAATCAGTCATTGATGTTTCTCTGCCTCTCCCTTCTCTGAAACCAATAAAAATACATTTTTTAAAAATTAAAAAGTGAATAGAGCATTCATGAATGTTTCCTGAATATTGATTTTGTCCTCCTATGCTTATCCTATACACCCTTTATCCCCAGTCTTTGGGAATTTTTCTTTATTATATAACCTCAACCCAACTTTCCAAACTTTTATGCTCTCAGAGCTTATTACTTCTTAACTGGCTTATCCAGTAAACTAATTGGGCCTACCCATTAGTGAATGAAAGTACAATACATTATTCTTCCCATGTAATGTTTGGGTTCATTTTTATGTTTGTGTTTTAATAGTAACCTGCAGTGTCTTGATTTAAAGTAATAAATGAAATGAAAATTTGAGGTACTTGACTAGCCCCTTGAGTTGAGAAAATGTTTATTGATGGGTTGGAAATAAGGGTTCCTTCCCACTAAACCCTCATTCAATTAAGCAGAATCTTAATTTGTTTACAGAGTGGCTGCCTTCTTATCTACTGCCTCCTTTTGAAATTTGACAACTTACCTCATATGTGTAAATGTTTTTCTGTGATATGAGAAAACCATACTGGGAAAAAAAGATTCTTATAGCTGGAATATTGACATACTTATCAAAATATGAGGCATATCTTGATTGTTCTGACAAATAAAGTAAATAAACTATTTCAATTCTTCTGTCTCTGATTCTGTTTTTTAAAAGTGAAACTGTTGATGCCATTTGTATGAGTTATGTATTGCTTCATAACAAATTATCCCCAAACTTAGTGGCTTGGAACAACATTCTTTAGCTCAAAGTTCCTGTATTTGAGGAATCCTGACATTGCTTCACTGTTTCTTAGAGACCGCAATCAAAATATTGACTGGGCTTGTAGTCATCTCAAGGCTTTATTGGGAAGTTCACTCATGTGGTCATTTGCAGGATTTAGTTCCTTGTGACTATCATATCAAGCATCTCGGTTACTAGCTGTCTACTAGCCAGAGGCCACCCACAGTTATATGAGCACCTCCAATATGGCACCTTGCTTCATCAAAGTATGCAAGCCAAGAAGCTGTACAGAGGGTGTCAGTAAGATAGAAGTCACTTCTTTTCTAGCGAATCTTGGAAAAAATCATTCCGTTATGTTTGTCAGGTTCTTTCTATCCTTTACGAGCAAGTCACTAGGTCCAGCACATCTGCATGAGTATCAGGCACCAGAGATCACTTTCAGAAGCTACATACCCTGTTATTAAAACATTAACTAATTAAATAAATTTGAGATTCCAACAGTCTTTCTTGCAAATCCTGAAACAGCCTATGTCTTAATTTGCCTTCTTTATCATAAAGAATATAGGCTTTTGAGAGTCTAGTTCAATAAATATCTGTTGAATGCCTACTATGTATCTGGCATAGCACAATGCTAAAAGAGCAAAAATAAATGATACACTTTCCGGCCTTGAGTTGGGGAAAAGTATAAACAAAAAGCTATAATATTAATATCTATACATATAAAAGGCTAATATGCAAAGTGTCCCCTCGTGAGTTCGATCGCTCACTATGACATGTGCTGACAACCAAGAGGTGGCGCGGAACAAAGGAAGGCCCTGGCTAGCAGCTGGAAGGCACTGATTGGCTCTGGTCGCCAGCCAGGCCGAGGGACCCTACCCGTGCTCTGGTTATGGAGAGAGTAGGAAAGAAACATTCTGTTCTAGGTCACATTTAGAGGAGTAAAAAGTGTAGGGAGGGATGAAAAGAAAAATGAAAAATTAGCTATAGTTTAAGGCTATGTAGAAGCAAGGCACTTTATGACACAGTATGCATATAGCTAAAACATCCTATGACCTAGGATAACTAAATCACTACAGCTAATAGTTGGAGAGCTTATTTCATAAATAATAGAATTAGCCCCAAAGTATATCCTGTATTATATCATCTTCTCCAAAATCACGTAGAACACACTTCTAAACAACAAAAACCACAATACTACTGTGCCTTGCACATAGTTTTTGGTTAGAAGTTTGCTTTCTACTTCCTAGAAATGTTTAGCTTTTCTTTTTTTTCCTCACCCCAGGACATGCTTAGGGAGAGAGAGAGAGCGAGAGAGAGAAACATTAAGATGAGAGAGAAACATTGATCAGTTGCCTTTCATACGTACCCCAAGTGGGAATCAAACCTAAAACCCAGGCATGTGCCCTGACCAGGAATCAAACCAACAAGCTTTCATTGATTCGTTGAGCTACTCTGTCTGAGCTTTAACTCTTTAGTGTTATAGGACATAAATCAATTATGAAATTTATCTTTTGATAATCAGCAAAGTAAGACCCATTGAGCATCTATCCTGGTTTAATATCTTGTATTTAACATAGCTAAGCGCTGAAGAAGTTGAGAACTGAGACTTGAATTCAATCTTAATTCTGCACGAACTGGCTCTGTAACCTTGGGCATGCCACGTAACTCTTGTCATCTCATTATACTGCCGAAAGCATAAAAGGAGAATGTACTGGGAAAAGCCTCAGAAATTTCTGAGTAATCAAAAGAGAACAAATTAGTACTAAATTTGATTCATCTAGAAATAAATATCATGACAGTTTCTATTGCAAGAGACAATAGAAAGACAACTATTTCTCCTTCAAGATAACTATACTTATAGTCTTGCCTCCTGTATAGCACTTTTAAAATGTTAACTATTCTTTGGACCACATTAATTTTTCAGATGTAACATTTCAGAAAAGTGGCAGAAAAATGTATTATCTTGACTTTAATGGGGTACAGAAAAATAATACCCATAAATGCTAACTTTTAAATTATTGTAATTGGTATTTTCTTTCTCTTAGACTGAATCTGTGGCTAAGTGGTTCCTAGAAAAGCATATCTTACTGATTTGCATTTCAAATTTTCCATTCATGTGTTCATTTTATTAGCATTGAAGAAATACTTACTGAGCTCTTCCAGGGGGTGGGGGAGGCAGTGTTGCAAAGTCTGTGCCCTCAATGAGCTTAAGTTGGGGGGAGGGGGCGCTGATAAACAAAAGTAAACAAACGTATAGGATGTCAGGCAGAGATAAATGCTAAGGAGTAAAATAAAGCAAAGTAAAAGGTTTCCAGAATGTAGAAGGCAAGAAAGAAGATATTGCAAATTTAGAGACTGATCAAGGAGAACTCCCTGAGAGGATGACATTTATAGAGATCAAAATGAACCACGGGTGTAAGCCTTGGAGCTTTCTGGACTGATGAATCTACACATTGGGGAAGATTAAGTGCAAAGACCCTGAAATAAGTCTGGTGCTTGGTGGACTCAAGGAAAAAAAAGGAGGCCACTATGGGTGGAAGACAGAACAGCTTTAGGTCAGGGAAATGTAAGGTGCTAAGTCATGAAGGACCCTGTAGGCTACACTGTACGGATTTTGATTTGTATTCTTACTGAGATGAGAGGTTGATAGATGTTTTTAAGCAAACAAGTGACATGATCTGGCTTTGATTTTCAGAGGATCATTCCGGCTGCTGGGTTGGAGGCAAAAGCAGAAGTAAAGGCTGAGGAAGAGGACTGTTAAAAAATTCTGGGCAACTAATAGTGACTCAAACTCATGGGTTGGTAAGAACTGTGAAAAGTTAAGGGGTTCTGGATATGTTTTGAAGAGTGAGCAGGCAGGATTTGGCTGATGCATGGATGTAGGACATGAGAGAAAGTGGGGAGATAAACTCTAAGGTGTTTGGTTTGGGAAACTGGATGAATGGAATTGTCATTTACAGAGCTGGGAAGATCATGAAAGGAGCAGGTGTGGGGGGAAATTCAAGAGTTCATGTTTTATTATTCTCATCTTGAGATGCCTTTTAGACATCCAAGAAGAGAAGTCATTAATAGGCAATAAAGTACAAGTCTGGAATTCAGGAGAAAGGTCTGAGTTGGAGAAATACATTTGGGAGTCAGCAGAGTATAGATGGAATCTAAAGCCATGAAAGGGGGTTGATAATATCAAGTAAATTAAAAGAGAGAGCACTGAAGACATGGATTCCTCTTATAGCCCAATTGTTCCTGGATAGAGTACTAAAGACTGCAAAAGAGAATCCAGAAATAGTTCTAACTGTTCATTCATTCAGCTGGCATTTATGAGACCCCGCTGTTTGGCAGAAGCTCTGCTAGCCATTGGGAAAACAACATGGCAGACCAGGCATGCACAGTGCCTTCAAGTAGTTCCCATCCACTGACATGGACAGTGAAGGACAGCGGTAGAGAAAAACCTCAGTACATATTACTGAATAGCAATGAGGAGGAGTAGCAGCAGTTACAAAAAAACACAAACTAGAAAATGAGAAAAAAAGCAAGATCACAGGAAAGGGAGGGAAAGAAACCAATGGTGGCTGCATAGTAGCATTCTTAGCATAAACTAGATTATTCTTGCTCAGCTGGAGTAGCTCAGATGGAGGTACACTGAAGAGTTTCGGCTCCGGTCAGGGCACATGCCTGGGTTGTGGGTTTGATCCCCAGGAAGGATCAAGAGTTCTCTCTTCCTTCCTCTTTCTAAGTTTTTCCTTGGCCTATATATTAGTCAACTTTCAAATGTTCAGAGGTAAACACAGGCCTATATCTTCTTTTTTTCAGTTTTTAAATTTTCTTTTCTTTTTTTTAAATTTATTTTTTATTGTTGACAGTATTACAGATGTCCCTAGTACCCTCCCCCACACCCCCTGCCCCAGTTTGTCCCTCTCCACCTAACCCCTGCCACACTCCAGGCCTTCACAACACTATTGTTTGTGTTCATGGGCTATGCATATATGCATATATTCTTTAATCTCTTCTTGTCCACTCTCCCCTCCTAGATCTGTCAGTCAACACAAGCATATATCTTATCACAAGAGATAGGTTTCATCATGTCATGCAAATAACTTCTTAAGCACATACAGTATTTCATCCTAAAATGAAACAAGAGTCACTAATTAGAATTACATTCTAATGAAACTTTCAATTTTATTTCTTAATCCACCTACAAATGCAATAACAATAGAATAAATTTCCCAGGATATTAAATACTTTATTTCTCCAGAGTGACCGTGAAACAACCTTCTGATATACTTGGAAGTATGTGGTAGGAGGAGATTTGGGATCACTGAGTTTTAATAAAGGACAGCAGGAGGAGGAACAGAAGTAGGAAGAAAATGAAGATGATTCAACAATCACTTCTAGGGGGGCTCTACCGTATGGATGCTATAAAAAAATGGACAAGAGTTACAGGGTTTTATTACTGCATCCTAACTGGGTTCATTTTCGATAGGGTGGTCATAAGGACTGAGATGACTCCAGCACAGTGTCTAGACCCCAAAGGCCCAGAATCTGATTCTGATGCCAACTAAAACACTTTCCTTGAACACTGGCAATGAGTCCTAGGCATTCTTTTTATTTATTTCGAGTTAAGTTGAGGAGTCATTTCAGTTCTGCTTCTCTTGCAGCTTTATCATGAATGTAATGGTGCTACAAGATGGAGCAATTCATCCAGTGGTAACAGTAATTAGTTTGGTATAAGGTGAGTTGTGGGGGGAGATTCCTCCTAACATATATGTATTGGGAACCCTACGTCTTTTGTTGGGGGAGAATGAGAACACGATCTTACTAAGTTAGGTTTGAGAGGAGTCAATAGTCTTGGGACATGATTATCATGAGAGGGTTGTAATTCTGGAGCAGAAAATGGAAGCACCAGAATGATGATGCTAATGGGGAGGGGAAGTATGAGTTCACATATTCAAAACATATTTACTAAGCTGTTATTATATACCAGGGACTGTACTAAGATCTACAGATAAATAACCAGCAAAATATAACATATCCCCCTCCAATGCTTTACAATCTAAAGCAGTGGTCTTTAAAGTCGGGGTACAAGCACTCTATTGATTGAACAAGAGGTACAGTTAGGAAACAACTACAGTGCTGAGTGGAAAATGCTATAATGGAAAGCAAGATAACACAGAACAACTAAGAGCTATCTATCAAGGGATATGTGAAAATGCATCCTTTGGGGGACAGGAATAAAATATTAGAACTTTATATTTACTTTTATATTAAACTAGAGGCCCAGTGCATGAAATTCATGCATGGGTAGGGTCCCTAGACCTGGCCGGCAATCAGGGCAATTCAGGTTCCCCCGCTCTCCGCCTCCCTGCCTCCTCCTTTCCTCTCTCCCTCAGTGCCCCACCACTGCTGCTGGTCACCTGCCATGTTACACACTGCCCTCTGGAGGTTAGCACGTCATAGCGAGCAATCATGCTCCTGAGGGGGCACTTTGCATATTAGCCTTTTCTATATATAGATAAGAAAAATATTTAAAATTTAATATATATGACTTGACAGTTATATTGTCAGTGATTTTTTCAACCTTTTTCATCTCATGGCACATATAAACTACTAAAACTCTGTGGCACAACAAAAAATATATTTTTTTGCAGATCTGACAAAAATAGGTTTAATTTTTATTGATTTACCAAGAAAAAATTAATAGAAATTATCTACCCTTTTTTCTTCACAATAACTTTTTTTTAGAGTGTTCAACTGTTCCACTTTTATTTGCTTGTGTGTTTGTTTGTTTATTTATCTTAATCTTCAGCCAGGATATTTTTATTTATTTTATTGATTGATTGATTAAGGTGTTACATATGTTTCCTTACCCTCCTATTGTCCCCTCCCCTGCTCATGCCCTCACTCCCCTGGTGTCTGTGTCCATTGGTTAAGCTTATATGCATGCATACAAGTCTTTTGGTTGATTTCTCTCCCTTACCCCCAACCTCCCCTACCTTCCCTGAGAGGTTTGAGCATCTGATCGATGCTTCTTTGTCTCTGGATCTGTTTTTGTTCATCAGTTTATGTTGTTGATTGTAGTTCACAAATGAGTGAGATCATGTGACATTTATCTTCCTATGACTGACACGTTTTGCTTAGCATAATGCTCTCCAGGTCCATCCATGCTGTTGCAAATGGTAAGAATTCCTTCTTTTTTTACAGCAGCATAGTATTCCATTGTGTAGAAGTACCACAGTTTTCTAATCCACTTATCTGTTGATGGGCACTTAGGCTGTTTGTTTCCAAATCTTAGCTATGGTAAATTGTACTGCTATGAACACAGGGGTGCATATATCCTTTCTGATTGGTGTTTCTAGTTTCTTGGGTTATATTCCTATTAATGGAATCACTAAGTCAAATGGGAGTTCCATTTTTAGTTTTTTGAGGGAACTCCATACTGTTCTCTACAGTGGCTGCACCAGTCTGCATTCCCACCAGCAGTGCATGAGGGTTCCTTTTTCTCTGCATCCTCTCCAGCACTTGTCATTTGTTGATTTGTTGATGATAGCCATTCTGACAGGTGTGAGATGGTACCTCATTATTGTTTTGATTTGCATCTCTCAGATGATTAATGACTTGGAGCATGTTTTCATATGTCTCTTGGCCTTCTATATGTCCTCTTTCAAAAAAGTGTCTACTTAGGTCCTTTGCCCATTTTTTGATTGGGTTGTTTATTTTCCTTTTGTTAAGTTGTATGAGTGCCCTGTAAATGTTAGAGATTAAACCCTTATCAGAGATAACATTGGCAAATATGTTCTCCCAGGCAGTGGGCTTTCTTGTTGTTTTGTTGATGTTTTCTTTTGCTGTGCAGAAGCTTTTTATTTTGATGTAGTCCCATTTGTTTATTTTCTCTTTAGTTTCCATTGCCCTAGGAGTTGTAGTGGTGAAGATACTGCTTCAGCATATGTCTGCTATTTTGCTGCCTGTGGATTCCTCTAATATTTTTATGGTTTCCCGTCTCCACAGTAACTTTTAAAAATATCAGGTGCCTATTCTTGTATATATAGATTTCTGGTACCAATAATTAACTAATCAGCACACCCTTATTATGCAATGTGACCAATAAGATGCAACTCTATTATATGATCTATATATTTATGTTTCAAGACATGGCATTCACACCCCGGCTGTTGTTGTGTTACCTGCTGTCATTATTTTATTTGACAGTCTAAGGGAAATGAGGTCAGTGCCCCTAACTAAGTAATCAGGTATTGTATGTTTAAAAAATTTATTGCAATGCATTGGCTGAAAATCACTGACGTAAGTCCATAATTTGAAATATAGACATTTTGGTAGTAGGGGCTTAAACTACTAATGGATGATGAGCACAATAAAAAAATTGAGTGTGACATAAAACTTGAGATTTTTGGAATGTCAAGTTAAATTTGAAATTTTTCAAACCTGGATAGATAGAACTTGGAAAGACAACACAGAGCTGAACCAGCCCTGGCCTTGGGCTGTTTCAAAAAATTCTTAATCTGTGTATCTTGGCTTCCACTGTAGCATTTACCACTCTGCACAGTAATTGTTTCTTGATCCTATCATGTTACAGGCAGATGGGGTCCTTGAGATTTATTTTTATTTCTAACACCTAGCCCAATATCTAACAAACTGAAATCCCTCAGAGTTTGTGAAGTCAAATGGCAATTGTCTGCTAAACATCTCATTTGTGTATGTTTAAATGATCTGATTTGTATGTAGTCGGTACACCTGCTTTCCTACTGCAAAGGCCCAGTGTCTGAAACATAGCTGGCACATAATAAACATTACATTGTAAATGTAAAAAAAAAAAAAAATTGTCTCCATTAAATGCTTAATTAAGTTGGATCCAAGGACATGGAGTAGTGGAAATATAGCAAGAGGGCACAAGGAGAAAGACTTTTATTTCTGGGACTTAATAGGAGGAAAGTGGGGGCTACTAGGATGATAAAACCTCAAATTACTCAAATATCATTGAAGCAGGGATCTTTGCGTCCTGAGCACAAAGCATTTTTGTCTTAAGCTGAAAAAGTGTCACTTACTCCACCACGGTTCTTCCTTTTACGAACCTCTGGAATAATTTTTGGCGTAGAAATGGCAGCAGAATCCCTGAAGAGAATCAGGGTAAGTCTACCCACAAGGGAGTGAAGCTACACGCAGCCGTTCTGAGCGGTTTTTGTTATTGCCTTATCTGGTCCAGCTGCAGACCTTACTTGCGGTGGTCTCCGCAGGCATGTAACCCTTTTAGCTAAACCCAAGGAGAACTAGATCCCTTTTGGACCCGCACCAGAGACGGCTCCGAGAGGGGGTTTCTGTGGTCCGAACGCGACCCCACAAGCACGCCACGCCGGGCAGGGAGGGAAGCAGAGTTCAGGCATCGGGAACCTCGCGGCCGCTATTGCGCAGGCTCCGCGTCCCACGCAGGCTGATGAGGAAGGAAAGGGGTAACAGCGCCCGGAGGGACACGTGAGCCCAAGGGGACCGACCCGGGCCGGGCTCCCCACCGCCGGCGAGTCTGGAATTTACAATCACGAAAGTTCTATTGTCTCGCGATTGGCTCCGGGGCCGCATGACATCATAGCGCTTGATGCAGGCTCCGGGCTCCGATTGGCGGGCCGCGCCATTGTGACGTCACGGCCAGCCCGCGTTCTGATTGTAGGTCCCCGGCGCCTTCCTCTTCCCATCGCCGCGGCTCAGGGCTAGCGGTGCCTCCCTCCCACGTCCTCCTCGGCTCCGGCTGGCCACGGGCGCTCGCGCCGCCTCCTCGCCGCTTCTCCGAGCTGCCGCGGCGCCTGGAGCCAAGAGGTAAGCCCGCAGCCCCGGGAAACTTCGCTGGGGGCCGCCTCTCGGCCATGACACTCGCGCGAGCTGGTGGCCGGGAAGACAGGGCTGCGAACCGCCGTTAGGTCCTGAGCCTGGTGCGGAGCGACAGCTGCCGGCGTGGCCGGCGCTCCGCCGGGGAGGCTAAGGCGCCCGGGTGGCCCGCGGCCGCCAGCCCGGCCGGCTCCGGGGGCCCCAGCTCGGCTCCCTCCCCCACCCCCGGACGGACGGCGGGCGCGGGGAGAGCCGTGCGGGCGCCCCGGGGGCTCCGCCGCGCTTCTGGCTCACCCGCTCCGCGAGTGGAAGCAGCAGGCGGGTGGTTTCGTGCGCTTAGAGGCGCCCCGGGAACACACACGGTGCCCAGCCCGGAGGCGCGATGGATGGGCTGGTGCGCTCCGGTCCGCCCGCCCGGTCGGGGTGAGCTCGCGGGAGGGCGGTCCAGGGAGGCGCCTTCTGAAAGAGAGAGCTTTCTTGGGGAAGAACAAAACCAGGGTGAGTTCGGAGAGTCTTCAAGGATCGGGGATCGCTAGTCTGATCGGCACCGGGACCCAGGGCGTGCCCGCCTTCGCCCCGCGCTGAGCGGGCAGTGCCAGTGCAGGGGACTCTCCTGTCTTGCCGCTGCCCCCACCCCCCCAGGGTGGTAGTGGTGGTGGTGGGGGGGGGGGAGCCTTCTAGCCCCGGACCGCTTCGGTGTTTATTAAAACCAGATCATTCGGGGAGGGATGAGGCCGGTGCGAATGCGAGGGGGCGGGGACTCGAGAGGGACCCGGCGGCCCTCTAAGGAGTTGGGGCGCTGGAGAGGCGGGAGCGGGCGGCGCAGAGGGTGGCGCGCGGCCCGGAGTGGCTCTGGGCCGGGGGAAGCCCTTGCGTAACGTCTATGGCGAATGGTAAGGAAAAGTGCTCTTCTACAGTTCCCTTGCCAGCACGACTCACCCTCTTGCTCCCCGGACTCCACCCGCCCGCTTTGGGGTGGAGGGAGTCATGCCTGGAGCAAGAGATGTTCTTTCAAATTGTACCCTGCATCCGTTCTGTGCTAATACACTCTGAGGGTGGTGGTTTCCCCTCCTCACGATCGTTGTTAAGCGTATCTTCTAGCTTCTTGATCGCAAATTTAAGGAACGCATTTGGCCAACTTTGGGGTGGGGTGCGTGTGGGTGAATGCAGGGCATGGCGTAGGAGCTGGGCTGGGGAGCCGGCGGGAGAATTGTGCGGAGCGAGCACCCTTAATCCTTTCACCGCGGGATCCGTGGCAGGAAGTGCTTGTATAGGAAGAGCTGGTGTTGCTTGTTAGGCTTTGTAACTGTTCCGCTAGTCGCTTGGTAGATAACCTGTTGGTTTCACTTGTTTTTCTGGAACGTCTCAGCCAACAGCATTTGCAGAAGCTACAGATGCGCGCGCGGCCGGTTCTGCACTCCACGCCTGCGGAGGAACACTTTTACTTTCCGTGTGTGGTAGCAGGGAGGTGGGTCACCCTTTTGGTCAGCTTGCCGCTGCCCGGATTCTCCTGGAAAGCTCCACACTTGAAAGAGAAACGTCACTCATGCGTCCCTTTGCGATTCCTACCCCCAGGTCATGTCGTTGCCAGGAATTTTTCGGTAGTGTTTTCTCATGCATTTTCTTTTCTTTTCCATTTCTAACTGGAGGCAAAAAGGGAAGTGTTGTTGATGGTTACAGATGGTCAGATTTTTAAGAAAAACACCTCATAACTTGAGACTATTCTCATCCCAAATTCAGTTTGCTTGTCTGTCTCTAAATGGGGTGCCATGTTACAGGTTTGCTGATTTCAAGAGATGATACAAGTGAAAGAGCCTAACATGAGTCTGGGAAAGGTTTCCTTCTCCATTTACTTTTTATTTTTGGGGAAGGGGAAGTGAGATTTCCGGGATGTGGCCAACAATGACATCAGAGAACCTCAGATAACTGGGAAAATATTCAAAACTAGGTTCTCATGAACACTAATTTCGGTATCTCTGTGAAGTCACTTTTGAAAATGAGGTAACTTTCTCATTCCCTGGGATGAGTAGAGTTTTTGTTTTTTATTAGAGACCTTGATTTTTGGATTTTGACATTTGCAAGGACCTTTCAGGGATCTTTTTTGTCATCACCACCTGGTTCGCTCCCAGCATAACTATTGGTTCCCTCTTGCTGCCATAGGTAAACATATCAATCCTTGGGTGTCTTATTTCTCACCTGAATTATACAAATCAAGGTAAACCTGGTAACCTTCTTTTAGGGTAACTCTGATGCCTAAGTAGATAGTAAAGTGTGAGTAATGGTGTTACTTCTTTCTTACTCTGCCACATTCGTCCTCTCCCCTGAGAAATTTTGTAATTATTCGAGTTCCTCCTCTGTTGCCTACCAACTCTTCTGTTCCTGATGGGATAATCTTTCCATTAGTTACCCATCACTAAGTCTTTACATACATTCAGTTTTAGATAATTTTGGTGTGAGTACCTTCCTTTAAATAGTTGCTTTCCATACATAATTCTTATGCCATCCTATTAAAAGTGTTATCCTTACCTCCTTTTAAAGAATGAGAATTAAGGCCTAGAAGTGCCAAGTGATTTTCCCAAATTCCTCTCTCTCTCTCTCTCTCTCTCTCTCTCTCTCTCATATTATACCTACCTGCTCCTTTATCTATCCTTGCACTCCTAGAATTTGTTCAGTGAACGATGTGCCATTTATGTAACTCTGTTACTCTGTAACTTACAAATCTAACCCCATGTTTAAAGGACCATCTTCAAGCTAACCAAGATTAACAATTTGTCATTATTCAAATCTGCCTAAAATTTATTCCCTTCCTTTTAGCATTTTATTCATTCTTTGTATTCATTAACTTGACAGTTACTGAATATGGTGTGTGTAGGTGAGAGAGAGGGACAGAGATTTCGGGAGAGGTTGTATATAAAGTTAAAAGGCTTCCAAGGGCTTTCTGAATTAGCTTACACTTTAATCCTTTTATACCCATACCTAATCTGCATCTTGGGCTGAAAGGAGGCCAAAGCAGATTTCTGGAGGACTTGACTAATTACACCTAATAAAGCTTTATGACAGAGCTATTCAGATTAGACACATCAGTGCCTTGTACTCTTGAATTGGTGAGGGTGCTTTTTGTGCAGGAGACGGAAAACCCAACTCAGATGGGCTTAAATGAGCACCTGACCCGAAAAGTCCTAATGGCAGAACTTTTTCTTGTTTCTCTGAAGTGTTCTCCAGTGTTGTTATATTCATAGTCTGATTTGCAAGATGACTGCCACCAACAGTTTAGACCCTCCTGTTACCATATTCTCATGTGGGGAACTACTTTCCACTTTCAAAGAAGGTCCTTGGCCTACAGGTGATTGACTTAAGGCCATGTTTACCTGAAGAAATAACTAGAACAAGATAAATATGATAACCTGGGGTCCATCCCAGAACTGAGGAAATGGATTTAAATAGCACCTTGCCCTAGCCATTTTGGCTCAGTGGATAGTGTTGGTCTGCAGACTAACGGGTCCCAGGTTCGATTCTGGCCAAGGGTACATGCCTGGGTTGTGGGCTCCATGCCCCCAAGTGGGGAGCATGCAGGAGGCAGCCAATTAATGATTCTCATCATTGATGTTTCTCTCTCCCTTCCTCTTTGAAATCAATAATAAAAAATATATATATATCACCTCATCTACCTGGCTGCTATTTCATCTTAAGGGCCTGTGTGGACATGGGGGAAGTGAGCCACACTGGTGGCAGTAAAGGCCTCAAAGAATGTTAATAGTGAAGAAACGATTGGATTAAACTAAATAGAATTTTAATTATGATGTGTCTTGGTGTGATCCTCCTTGGATTCCTTTTGTTTGGGGTTCTCTGTGCTTCCTGGACTTGTAAGTCTATTTCTTTCACCAGGTAGGGAAAGTTCTGTCATTATTTCTTCAAATAGGTTTTCACTATCTTGCTCTCTCTCCTTCTGGCACCCCTATAATTCTGATGTTGGTATGCTTGAAGTTGTCCCAGAGGCTCCTTACACTATCTTCATATTTTTGGATTATTTTTTCTTTTCCAGTTGGGTGTTTTTTGCTTCTTCGTATTTCAAATCTTTGACTTGATTCTTGTGATCCTCTAGTCTGCTGTTGGATCTCTGTATATTATTCTTTATTTCAGTCAGTGTATGCTTATTTTCTAGCTGTTCCTTTTTCATATCCTGGAGTGTCTCACTAAATTTATCAGTGAACCTACAACCAAGATTACTTTACCCAGGAAAGCTATCATTCAGAATTGAAGGTCAGATTAAGAGCTTCACAGACAAGAAAAAGCTAAAGGAGTTCATCACCACCCAGCCAGTATTATATGAATGCTGAAAGGTATCCTTTGAGAAGAGGAAGAAGAAAAAGTAAAGATAAAAATTATGAACAACAAATACATATCTATCAACAAGTGAACCTAAAAATCAAGTGAATAAATAATCTGGTGAACAGAATAAACTGGTGAATAGAATAGAATCAGGGGCATAGAAAGGGAGGGAACTGACAATTCTCAGGGGGAAAGGGGTGTTGGGGATGCAGGAAGAGACTGGACAAAAATTGTACATCTATGGATGAGGACAGTGTTTGGCAGGGAGGTAAGGGCAGAGGATGGGATGGGAAATGGGAGGAGGGGAGCTATGGGGGGGAAAAAGAGGACAACTGTAATAATATGAACAATAAAGATTAAAAAAAACTAAATAGAATTGAACCAACATTTGAATTTAGGCTTACATTTCATAGAGGAGTCTTACGACTGGAGGACAGGCATTCTTTGAGAGAGGGAATTTGGAGAGTAAATAAGTACAGAGTTATTGAGCAAAAGGCAGGTAGTCCAGTTGGCAGAAACTGATAGAGAGGGCAGAAATGGAAGAAAAAATTAGAAAGGCAAGTTGTTGGTGATAATAATGGTTAACTTTTATTGAGCTACTAGGGGCCCGGTGCACAAAAATTTGTGCACTCGGGGTGGAGGGAGTCCCTCAGCCCGGCCTGTGCCCTCTCACAGTCTGGGACCCCTCAGTGGATGTCCTATGATGGCCCCAGTCTGCCAGGCGCCTTCTGTGTGTGTGT
>PVJC01036368.1:0-17748 GCA_004026665.1 Murina feae | reverse complement strand
CTAGTAAATGAATAAGCATGATCCAGATTGTACATATTTCCCCAGCCCACATGGTAAGCCACTCCTGCAATTTGCCAGAGCCCTAAAGCAAATGGATAGCTTACAGTTTCTTTAGCATTAATTTCAAGGGGCTAAGTCCTGGTATGGCCATCCAAGTTGAGGTGTGTCCACCCGGAAAAGCTAGTGGTCCTCCCTTAACCCATGTGTGATGGGTCCAATCTTGTTCTAGAGTCTGAACAGCAGTCTAAGTGGTAAGCAAGACAAGGCAGGGTCCTTCCTTAGAGGGTTCTAACTTGTTTCCCTCCAGGCCTTGTCCAAAACCTAGTTTCCTGGTCAATGGCTATGAGTCAGGAACTCAAGAGTAAGACCTTGGGCCAAGAGGTCTTCTAACCAGTCTTTAGTGACTTTAATGTGAATATACTATTTTATTTTATTTTTATTTATAAAAATCTAAACTCTCTTCTTTATCCATTTTATAATATCACTCTCCTTTAATGGTGAATTCTAAACTTGTAATGATTTCTAAACCTGCCAGCATTCGAATAGTCTGATAAGCTTTACATGCATACAAGTTCTGTGCCCATAACTCAGAACTACTGACTCAGAATCTTCTGGAGGTAGGAGCAAAATTGTTACCCAGTATTTTCATTATTTTCCTGTTACTTTGAATTCCAACAAAATAAATCCCTTGCCTTACATAATAGACCTACCCAATTCACACTCAGTTGTAAATGACCACTATTCGCTTACAAAACTTAATCCTTTCAGCATTATTAGTCTGTTGACTGAAACACTAAGTCTAACAGCATACTTCCTGCTATTTCTCAAAGTGTTTTGAGAAGGATATTTATTTGCTATGTAGGAATCCTCCACAAGGTGTGGGCTATCGATAGTGACATCAATAGTAACAGGTACACTCTTAATATGACAACTCCCCAAAATATATGCTCACATTTTCAATAGCCCTTGGGAGGAGGTATGAAAGAGACATAAAAATATAAGGCATGACACTCCCCTTAAAGGAGCTTATGGTCACTTAGTGAGACAAAATTCACAGTTATAGCACAAAATGTAATAGGATGAGGGTGTACAGACAGAGGTGTAGTAGGGTATAATAGGAAGGAAAGGATGAGTTGATATTTTGCCCGCCTTTTAAAATTAAGCTGTTGTGTTTGTTTGTTTGTTTTTTGCTTAGATATTACAGGAAGCTAGTTTAATACAACAGCATATGAAAACCTATAACAAAAGCACCAGCATTTGGCTTCCCAAAGGCAATCACTTTCAGTTTTGTTAACCGCTTATTTTTCTGCACCTATTTCATGTCTCTAAAAATGTACATATATAGCTATTTCTTGATTTACTTTTAAAATGTTAAGCCACCTATTATGCCATATTAGCATTTATTATTTTTACATTCTCATTTGTTACACCACGTAATATATTTGTTCATTTCATTTAACTTCTTTATGTATTTTCTTCCTGTAGAGAATAACACTTCCTTTTTTAATGCTTTCCTTATCATTGTTTCTTTCTCTAGGCTCTCTGACAGAGCTGTACCTTCCTTTTTATTGAAGACAAAATTTCTCTAAAGATGATATCTTCTGTCCTGTTCTTTCTTGTTTGAGGTTTTGACTTTTTATCTTTTACTGTGGTTTGTGGTGCTGGAAGGAGGTAAAGGTATATATTCAATCCTCTGTACTGAATCGTTGAATTGCATCTCTCTGAAGTTGATTTTGACAGGAAGGTTTGGAGAAGGCCTCATAAAGCAATGACTTTAGAGGTGGGTCTTTGTAATGACCTTCACTGGCACAGAGAGGTGGGCTGAGAAGGAATCCCATTCAAAGGGTGGAAGCAACACAAAGGCAGGATGGAGGCAAGGACCTGCCCTCCCCTCACTTGTGGAGGACAAGGAAACTCAGGGAGCTAAGGCTGCACCCATGGGCAGCACTCCACCAGGGAGAGCTTTTTATGACCCAATAAAATGAGGGCAGCCAAAAGTGGCTTTTACAAAAAAATGTAATACAACCATTAGAAGAGTCACCAGGTAGGAAAGGAACAAGTTATCTGAGGGTCACATTGAGGTTTTCTAATGTCCCTAAATAGAGTCCCTTTTACTTCTTACTGAGACATAGCAATTGTTCATCACTGTTAGTTTGAATAACTATCAAGATGATTTGGTTAGTTTTCAAATCAGTACTTCTAACTCTAAGTGGCGTATTTTATCTCAAAAAGAGTTAGTTTAACAATCCACCCTGGAGGCTATTTTCCTAGGCAAGTCCTGTATATGTTGAGGGCAGCAAAGGCCTCTTTCTCCCCACAATGTTCCTGCAGCCCCACTGCCTCCCTTTTCTCTGAGGAGGGCAGTAGAGTCCCACAAATCATACTTCACTCTGCACTGTTTCTCTTTCATTATCATGCTCAGTTTTCCTTCTTTCTCTGAATTCTCACTTTTGCATAATTCTGTCATCCATTCTCAGGGGAACAATGTTGCCTTTTGTGAGGTCCTCAAGGTCTGTAACTTTGCACACTTGTGTTTAAAAATCTTAGAATCACACAGATAGAAAGGAAGGGCTGAAAGCTGCCTTCCGGATCACCGTCTAACCCTTATGCCTTACAGAATCTGAAAACTAGGAGTGTGACCTGACTTGCTCAAGGTCTCCACATAGGTATTCTCAGCTCTAAAATCCATGGCTCCAATTCCACGGGGTTTGCTGCTGACTTTACTGTCTTTTTTGGCTTCTGGTACCCACAATGTGTTTACCAACAAAGGGAGTACAGTTTATTATCATGAAATTAAAATGTTTGCTCAAGTCTTTTTTTTTTAATATTGCCATTTCTATCCTATTTCAATTTTTACCAAAATGAAGGTAGGATTTTTCTGCCCTTTATCAGGGGATTTATTTATTTGTCTTAATAAATTTCATATATTGGATATCATGTTAGGTTCCGTGAGGTGCATAAAAAGATACAAATATAATGTTTATATGGGGAAATCATATATAAAAAGAAACAAATAGCCAAGCAAGTTAAATAACGTCACATCATGAAGGAGGGGTAATTATAATTAGTTGCCTGGTCAGTTATAACTAGTTGCCAGGTGAGAATGATCTAAACTATAAGAGCTCCGAGTTTTGATGGGAAAACATTTGAGGGGAGATGTGGGAATTTGCCATAGACTTGAAGGGTGGATTCATTTGGAATTACGGAGCAAAGAGAGGAAACCTTCAGGTAGAATGATGCATTCTGGCCTGTGCCCTGCAGGCAGGAACGCTCTCTTGAGGAGTCTGAAATTGAGCACACGCTACTCTACAGCAGAGCCTTCAAGGCGCCTGGGCGAAAGGTGCAGGATGCAAATGGATAATAGCAACATACGGTTAATCAGCCATATGTTTAATGTTTTCTAGGCATGGTACCCATGTTGTAGAATTAAAAATTCACAAAAACCCTTATAAATAGGTCATCACTATCACTGATTTACAGGTGAGAAAAACAGATTTCAATTGTAAGTGCACTTAGGATAGGAATCACATGAGGCACTTTTTAAAAAAATTAGAGACTGCATAACTGTTACTTATACCAGAACCCACTGCATAGGTTCTGATTTCACAGTCTGCCAAGTATCCAACATTGGAGGAGTCGTAGTCATGGTTATGGTTGTTTAAACCTCCCAGGTGACAGTCATGTGCAAACAGGGCTAAGCATGCATAGCTTAGAGGGACCAAGAAACAACTCCAAGGTCACACTTCAAATAAGTGGCAAGGTCAGGTTTCAAGCACTGGGGTCTGACTTGAACCTTTATCATTATACCGGGCTGCCCCCAGAAGAATGGGGCAGCTCAGTGGCAGAGAGCACTGGCAACAGGGGTGTGTTTGTGTGTGTGTGTGTGTGTGTGTGTACAGAAAAGGGGTGTCCAGGAGGTACTGAGTGCTACAGCTGGACTAACTGGAGAGCTAACAGTGGAAGGTGGAGACAGGAAGGAGAAAATGCTTAGGTCTGCTTTTCAAAAGGCATATTCTGGGCACCACTGTGACACCTTGGGAATGGAAGCAGCCCCGCCAGTCCTTGCTAAGGACGCAGGTAACGCCGGCCCTGGTTCTGAGAACTCTGATTAAACATGCTGTGAATGGTTGCTTCAGGGTCCAAGACTGATCCTGAGAGGCTGAGCTCAGAGCCTCACTGTGCATAATCTTTGAAAGGGAAGAGAAGACTCATCAATGAAGCTGAGGGAATGAGGCAGATAAACGTTCAGGCCCACTCCAGACAAACGAAGGTGAGAAATAAAATGATCACATCCAAGCCACTCAGCACACTGCAGAACAGACTGTGTCTGCTTACTGGGCAGCAGGGTTTAATTGTCACTATCGCAAACAACACACAGATATGTCTGTCAGGGCCTCTGAGCCCACTTTTCTAAGACAGGGGATGTTGCTTCATTCATATGAGACCTCATGCTAGGACCTCGGCTCTAGCATCCCCACTGAAGGAGTGATGTGACTTCACTTAGTGAAGTGGGAATTCATGGGTTTTCTGCAGCATCTCGATTCCCAGTGGAAGTAGAGGTGGAGCCATGTAGGAGGTCATTCTGTAGTAACTGGGATCCTGTTTCAGTGTCTTCCCTGTTTAATATGCTTGGTTCCTCCACAGCCACATCTCACTACCTTGATAAATGTTCTACTGATGGTTCACCCCCTTCTCTATTCACCCCTTTCTGCTCGCCTTGCTTCACTGGTCCCCGCCAGGAGCTCACACTCAGGCATGTGGGGAGCGGCAGGAATGCTCTCAGCTTCTGTGAAATGATGGTGGAGTGGGCGGTTGTGCCTATAATAGGTCTTTAGAAAAGAATGCATTGATTTCTCTGTGGATTTTTTAAAGGCTCTGGGACATGACTGAGGGAATGGCTAATTACTATTTATGACTGTTTCATTTGGAGCTAATTGCTGGAGCTGCTGCAGACGCTGGGCCTTCACTGCTGCTCTGCCCCAAATGTGCAAACAGTAATAAAATGGTCAATGGGGCTGACTCTTTGCACACCACTCCTGAGCCAGTGTGTGTGCGCATGTGCATACATGTAAGAATGCATGTGTACACACACAAACACACACTTTCACAGGTTGCAAGGAGAGTCCAGAGGTAATTTTTGAGAACCCTCTGTTTCTAATAGGTCACAGATGTATATTAAGGCCGAATTGTCAAGGTGTAATTAACAATGCTGGAAAACTGGACTTCCTTTGAAAAAATGAAGTAACTAAGGATTTTGCCTTCCTCTTTCTCCTGGGGTTGACCAAATGAACAGGGGCAGTAAGTGGCGTGGAAGTGCTAGCTGGATTCATCAAAGAAAGTGTGATGAAAGGAAAAGGAAAAGTGCAGAAATAGCAAATGGAGACTGGAGGGGGTTTCCCAACTTCTGCCCTGGCTTTCCTCTAATTGACTTTCCTCCTTAACACGAACTCAAGGTGGCTGCACTTTGTATGGGGTGTGTTCATGGAAGTGGCCCCAAGCAGCGCTGTGCACATCTGGTGAGCAGCTTTTGGACCGGACTGTGCAAGATGCTCCCAATATGTGTCCCCACCCCGCAAGCACCAACACCCTCTACAAGGGCAAGACAACAACAAGCAAATACATACACAGGCAGGGTTCAGGGACACGGGAGACTAGAATGGCTGAGGAGGGAGCGCTGCCTCTTTGCCTTTTCCTAAGGTAAACCCATCTCACAGTCCCCTACAATGGCCTGGACAATGTCATTGTTTTTCCTGCCACCATCACATCCTCAGAGAGTCTTACCTTTTTGCGGGGGCAGGGAGAGGAGAGTCTATAAATTGAGGGTTTATAAAAGAGTCTCACTGATATTCAAATGAATGTGTGTGAAAATTTTGTTCTGTTTAGTGGTGAGAGCTGCACATTGCATACAAGCTATGTAACAGGGTGAGTGACTAAAGGACTAATAGGTGAGAGACAGCCTTTCGTTCTGACGTTTCTTTCAGAGGAGGCAGGACTGACCTTGACTTAGCTTCTGGAAGAGCCTAAGAGGGGCTCTGCAGGACCCTGACTTTTTGGCAATGATGGGAAGTGCTGGATGGCATGCAGGAGCAGCGGGCTACCCCTGGGGAAGAGAGAGTGTGTGAGCCGGAACGGGTTCCTGACAGGGACATTAAGGACGCCTGGCACCCTGCTCTCACCCCTGTGCCCAGGACAGGGAACGTTGGGTGCACACCTGGAGATGAGTCCCAAACCCTTGGGTGTCCAGCCTGGCGAAGCTCTCTGGTGTTCAACACGGACACAGATGCAGAGTCGGCCTGGTCTGAGGAAACCTTAGGGGCTGGGCCTGAGCCTCACAAAAGCAACCTATGGCAGATGTCAGAGGCTCTCTCTCAGTACAGGGTGACACCCAGCCCTGTTTGTGGTGATGCCCCTTGAACAGAGGAAACGTCCTTCCAACCGGAAAGCATTTGTGTTTCTCTCCATCACTGAGACAGAGTTTTAGAGTCAGAAATACATTTATATAGAAAATAAAGTACTGCGATTTTGTTTTTTGCACCTGAGTGTGTTAGCAATGATTAGAATTTAAATGATAACAAGGAAATACATACACAGACATGGTTTAGAGCAGCAGTTCTCAACCTGTGGTCACGACCCCTTTGGGGGTCGAACGACCCTTTCACGGGGTCACCTAAATACATCCTGCATATCAGATATTTACACTACAATTCATAACAGTAGGAACATTACAGTTATGAAGTAGCAACGAAAATGATTTTATGGTTGGGGGTCACCACAACATGAACTGTATTAAAGGGGCGCGGCATTAGGAAGGTTGAGAACCACTGGCTTAGAGTCACAGATGAACTAGAATGATGCCTCCTTGATGGTGGTCAGGTTCCTGATAATGATTATTCTCTCTTGTTCAATTCTCACAGAGCCATTGTGGGTTCTGTGCAAGGTGCAAGGATTACAAGGATCGATGTCCCTGCTAAGGCACATTCAGACGAGTGGGGAAGACAGATATGTGAGTGGAAGATGTCAGTGCGATGTTATAAGCATAAGGTTTCAGAGCTGAACACTTACCTTTCTATTTTAGTTTCTAGTGACACTTGAGTTTGAAGTACTCATATGTTAAATTTGCCTGACTTTTTCTTAGGGAGTAGATCCTATTATGTGTTATTTTAAAGTCTTATTTTATACCTGAACAGAGTATATGTTGAAATGCTTCCATTATTTTTTTCTAAGTTGGCTCTAAGAAAGGATGCATTGCTTTGCTTGGGCTGCCATAGCAGTGTCTGCATGGCTTACACGACAGAAATGTACGTGTGGCTGCTCTGGAGGCTCGAAATCCAAAACCGTGGTGTCAGAAAGGCCATGCTGTCTGTGAAGGCTCTGGGAGAAGGCCGACCGGTCCCTGGCTGCTCCCCTCACTTCTGGTAATTCCTTGGTCTGTGTCAATATAACTTCAGTCTTCACCTGGCATTCTCCTTGATCACGTGTCTCTGTGTCCAGATGTCTCCTTTTACTGAGGACACCCATCGTATTGGATGAGGCACCCTACACTAGTATGACCTCATTTCCACTTAATCCATTACATCTTCACTAACCCTGTTTCCGAATCAGGTCACATTTTGAGGTACTGGAGATTATCATTTCATCACATGAATACTGAAGGAACACAACTCAACCCCTAACAAAAGGCATCATTTCTTCTCTGATATACTGAAAATATTCTGTTCCTCTGGAGAATTCTTTATTTTAAAAATATATTTAATTGATTTTGTACGGAAAGGAAAGGAGAGGGATAGAGAGTTAGAAACATCGATGAGAAAGAAACATCGACCAGCTGCCCCTTGCACACCCCCCTACTGAAGATGTGCCTGCAACCAAGGTACATGCCCTTGACCGGAATCGAACCTGAAACACTTGAGTCCACAGGCTGACGCTCTATCCACTGAGCCAAATTGGTTAGGGCTAGAGAATTCTTTTTTTGCATCATCATTGTCTGAGTGGTCCAACATTTATGTCACCTTTCCTTATGAGATGCCTAACTAACATTCTTTACAAAGACACAGGGTAATGCCTATTCTAGAGATCTGTAGATGAAGAGAGGGGATCTGTATTTTCTGTTTTCCTGCCTCCTACCTGTTCACTCTAGGGACTCTCTGGTTGCCTGTTTTCATTTCCTGGAACAGCTATGGGGAAGGGCATGAGATGACTCCTGGGAAGCAGCAGTTTAGGATGCCCAGGTAAGTGTAGTGGAAATCAAAGGTCAAATAAAGAGTGAGTATGATGCTGTTCCAGGATGCCAATTCTATGATCTAGGGAGGGTAGAAAAGCCACCCATGAGCGCTGCATGGAACATCAAGTTCATTTCACTGACTGATTTTCCAACAGATTTACTTAACTGTTATTCTGAGAAAATTATCAGCTCATTGAGCAGTTGTTCACAACTTGCAATCCTGGTCTAAGTTTTAACTAAACACTTGTGTTGCGAGCTAACCCAAAAGCAGGGACTTTGCCTTCTTTCTTTCCTTGCCTTTTTTTCTCCCCTTTTCTTGCTTCATGACAATATTTATTATAGTCCTTTGTATAATACAGATGCTCGGTGACTGCTTATTAATAGTTTTGAATTTAAAAGCTTGGTATCTGACGAAGACTGTTTCTTGAGGTTTACAGTTTATTACAAAAACAACAACACTTCCAGTAGTTGATGTATCAGAAGATAACATTATAACCAATTATGTATAACCAATGCATTAAATATGGATAATTAGAAATATAATTGAGATACAATTTCATTTTATCTTCCTTGTCCTTCCATTTAAAATTTATTCAGGGTGAGATAGGCAGATGGATAATTTTCCATTGTCCCTTTATGGAAAGTTGAGTACACCTTGGGACTTCCCTACTCGCTCAGTATAAACAGATCTATGCTCACCTTGAGTTACTAAATACAGTGTGGTTTCACAAAGTGGAATGTGCCCAGGCCAAAATGTTAATAAATGCTTCAGTCTGTATAAAAATGAAAGGTTTCTGCCCTTTAGTCAGCTTTAGGTTAATGGTTGCCTGGCCTCAGAAAAGGCACTGGGGTAGGTTTCTGCCTTTTGCTCCTTCCTCCATTCACCTTCTCCCAGCCTGGCTATCACACTGCAGACCTCGCCAATGTCAGATCTGTGAAAGAGGATTATAGTGGGAATAGGGCAATCTTACTTATTAGATTTTTTCCTGGGTCCCATGGATGCTTAAAACTAAATCCTTCCCTCCTGGGGCCCTGTTGTTGGCTGTTGGTGATGGTCATTGTTGGGAGCCTTGCGAGTCAAGGAGAGCCTGGGTTGGTGGAATGCATCTCTGTCCCAGGGGTTCCTTTGATTCTTTCAGCAGCTCTTGAGTATTTCACATACACTTCCAGTGAGTTAGTATATGTTTCCTGCAAGTCATCCCCCCCTAAAGTGGTACTAACATAGGAAGCAAGAGCAGCCCACTCTCTCTGTCCTTCACAGTGGGTCTACATCTATTCGTTGCAAACTCATGCCCATCTTCTGCTAAATCCAATGCAGTCATCTCTATCCTCTTTCACAATCTGCTTTAGTTTTCTTAGGCATAAGCCAGGCACCAGATCCTGTGATATAAACTCATCACGTTGTTCTGAATTGTCTCCTGGATGTTCTTCTCTCCTGCCCAGAAGTAAAGGAAATAGTCTACTCTTTCTCCTGGTGTGGGAGATGGTTCACAGAAAACAAAAGGATTTCTCCCAAAATAATTATCTTCACAAATTTTTGCTTTCTGACATATTTTTATAATGTACAGTAGTTGATTCTTAAACAATGCAGGGGTTGGACGAGCAGACCCCTGCACAATAAAAAATCTGAATATAACTTTGACTTCCCCAAAACTCAGTCAGTCCCTTGTTATCTGTGGTGGATTCATTCCAGGACACCCACTGGTACAAAAATCCAAAGATGCTCAAGTTATTTGTATAAAATGGCAGCATAGAATAATACATAGAACAATACACCAGTTGGCCCTTCACATCTGCAGAATTTACAACCAGGAATAAAAATACTATTTTTGATCCCTGGTTGATGGAATCTGTGGATACAAAAACCAGAGATATGGGAAGCCAATTGTAGTTATTGGAAACTAGAGGCCTGGTGCACAGATTCACGTAAATTGAAAGAAAATAATTAGAAGGTGGCTGGCAAGGCGAGACTGGGTGAGATGGGCCAACACACCTGGGCCAGCGCCAGGACTCAGAAACTGTCTGTGGAGTGAACAGAGTCCCTCTGGCAGGTGAGGTCCCTTGGCCTGGCCTGCAGGGATCAGGTCAAAACTGGCAGTCCAACATTCCCCAAGGGGTTCCAGAGTGTGAGAGGGCACTCTTGCAAAGTTGCTGTTGCTTGGCAGCTCCTGTGTTGAGTATCTGCCCCCTGGTGGTCAGTGTGTGTCATACTTACCAGCCAATCAGCCAGTTAGCTGGTCAGCTGGTCAGCTGATCAGCCAGTCACTTAGCCTTTTATATATATACTAGGGACTCAGTGCACAAAAATTTGTGCACTCGGCGATGGGAGGAGAGGGTCCCTCATCCTGGCCTGTGCCCTCTCACAGTCTGGGACCCCTCTGGGGATGTGCACCTGTTGGTGTGCCTGACCAGCCTAGGTGAGGGGCTGATGGCTGTTTGCAGGCTGCCCACAGTCCCTTCAGGTTTTGGGTCCCTACTGGGGTACCTGGCCAGCCTGGGTGAGGAGCTGATGGCTGTTTGCAGGCTGCCCACAGTCCCTTCAGGTTTTGGGTCCCTACTGGGGTACCTGGTCCCCTGGGTGAGGGGCTGATGGCTGTTTGCAGGCTGGCCAAACCCCCAATGGTGTCCCTCACCCCATTGGGCTGTGACCAGCCTGGGTGACGGGCTGAGGGGTGTTTTCAGGCTTTCAGGCTGCCCACAGTCCCTCCAGGTTTTGGGTCCCTACTGAGATACCTGGCCAGCCTGGGTGAGGGGCTGATGGCTGTTTGCAGGCTGGCCAAGCCCCCCAGTGGGATCCCTCACCGCATTGGGTTGTGGCCAGCATGGGTGATGGGCTCAGGGGCGCTTTCAGGCTGCCCACAGCTCCCATTGACCCAATGTCCCAGCAAGGCTGGCTGGAAGCAGGTTTCTGGGATTTGTTTATCTTCTATAATTGATACACTGTTCCTTTAAGCTGAGGCCTAGTAACAAAACCTCCTCTCTGCTTCAGCTCACAGATTCTATAATGAGACAATGTTACTCTTAGTAGTCAGGCCAGGCCTGCTGTTTCCTTCAGCTCCCGAAGATTCTATGATTGATACATTATTGCAAACATGTTTTGCCTTGAGCCAGGATAAGCGGAGCCCACTGCAGTTTCAGTTTCAGTTCTGCTGCAATGGAAGCTACCGTTTACTCAGGTCTGTGAGTGGCAGCCTCCATGTTGGCTGGGTTAATTTGCATACAGTCGCTCTGATTGGCAGGTGGACGTGGCTTAGGTATCCAGAAGAAATGGTTAATTTTAATATTACGCTTTTATTAGTTAGGATGATGATATAGATATAGATATAGATGTAGATATATAGATAATCTGTACTTGCATAGCTTAAACCTGTTTAGTTCAAGGGTCAACTGTATACACTTTTATTGTATGCTAGCTATGCTTTTATAACAAAGTTGAAGACCTTACACAATAACTACTATTAATTATTCTTTATTTACAAAGTGTCTTAAAGTATGCTTTAATTTTGAATCTCAATAACTGTGTTAGATACAAAGGAAACTTATAGTATCTACATTTGACAGATGAGAAAATTCAGGTCCAGAGAAAAGCAATTTGTGCAAAGTACATATGGCAGCTAAGATAAAACATATATATAGCTAAAAATTAAGTTTTCTGATTATGTTCAAACAATGACTGGTTTTCAATAGGGATCACACAAGCCTGGGAGGAGGTGATGTATATGAACAGAATGATAGAATAGAAGGAAAATAGGAAGCTGGGGGGGGGGGGGGGGGGAAGCACAGTTTTCCAATATTTTGATTTGCTTTTCATTGCATTCATAGTATTTCAAATAAAAGGGCTTGTGGGTTTTTATATATTTCAAAAGGGAGTGGGTGGGAGAGGGTGGGGGGAGGACCAAGGAAAAATGCATTCAAAATACTCTCCTACACTAGTCTCATTGTTTTCACTCAGCTCATTCAGTGTAGCAGGGTCAAGAATATTAATTGTGTATCATGCACTTTATCAAGATGCCATCTCTACTGAGATAACAAGCAAATATCTTATTTCAACAAGGTTTTTTAAAATTATCAACAGAAAAGGTGTTTTAAAAATCAGAGCTGATGGAGACTCTAAGATTTAAAATCCCCAGGAAGTTGCCTATTCAAGAAGCAAAAATGCTAACCAAACAAAAACAAACCATAAACATGAACTTTTCCCCCTCCTGCTCCCCCTACCCTAAGCCCCCCTGACTTTCCTGGTTTATTTTAAGCCAACGCAGAACAAAACCCTTGCTGTTCCTTAACAAGTGAGAACGCCTTGCCCAGACACACAATAAAACATTTGTGACAAGCGAGCATGCACGCCCTGAGTCCAGGACTTGCTCAGCACAAGGTACTTTGGCTGCCCCGTCCAACAAAGGGCCTTCTGTCCCTGCTTCTTGCCGAGGCTGAATGCCAATTGTCTTAAGTCTGATTGCTCCCTGAACCCCAGCCCTGTTCGTGGTGGGTGCATGAGAGTGCCACCCAGAAAACCAGGACCCACTAGGCTGAGCCAAGCGAGCATATTGTTTTAAATCAGGCTGCCTTTACTCTTCACTCTTTAAAAATGTTAGGTGTAGCCTTGTTTTGCTTCTCTCCAAGCCCTCAAGCGTTTGCTCACAACCCCCTCCCCTGAAACCTGTTACCTAAAACAGCTGCTTTTTCCACCTTGTCAGGCTACCTGAACTAGTCTTAATTCTGTTAGATGTTTATCCCAGAGGCATGTCATTGTAGGGTGCATTAAAAGCATAGAGCCAGTGTGGAACAAAATTTCTGTGCATAAGCACACTAGAGAATGCTATGGAGAGGAGAAAGGAGAAAGCAGATTGAGGAGGTATTACTGAGGAGTGCAGAGGACACAAAAATGGCCTCTTGGTAACTTCTTAATAAGAAATTTCTCCCAAATCTTAAATTCTTCATGAGTCATCCTGTGTTCTTGTTCTTGTCACTCATTTTTTTTTTTTTTTAGAAAACTTGAATACTTATTTATAATTATAAAGGCAATACATTTATTGTAAATTTTTTTTTAAAAGGAGAACATGTTAAAAACCCATGATTTAGAGGTATAATGCAAGATTTCTCACTCTTTATTTTTCACAAACATACCCACAAAAATTGATGTATTTTTTGTAATCATGAATTATAGAAATATTTTATTAGTAAAAAGCTTAAATTCAAATTTTATGTGGATATATCATAATCTATTTAAATAATCCTCTGTATTTGGTCTTTTTGGAGTAAAAAAATTTTAGATATAGCTAAATGATATTGCAATGGAAATTTTCGTAGTTACATTCCTAATTTTATGGCAAATATCCAGAAGTGGAATTTTTAATTAAAAGATAATGGATGTTTTGAAATAGTTTGATTTTTATTGTAATCCACGAAAATTATTATATCTATATACATGAAATGTGTGTGTGTATATAAAATGTATATATTTTTTATTTTATTTAATATATTAATTAATTAATTAATTAATTAATTTATTAATTTATTTATTTCATAGAGGTCGGGAGAGGGAGAGAGAAATAGAAACATCCATGATGAGAGAAAATTCATTGGTTGGTTGCCTCCTGCATATCCCACCCTGGAGAGTGAGCCTGCAACCCGGGCATATGGTCCGTGACTGGGAATTGAACTGTGACCTTGTGGTTCATGGTCAGTGCTCCACCATAGCCAAGCCAGCCAGGCCTGTATATGTTTTTTAAACACACCAAGCAGTGTTCTTCATGTACACTGCTTAGAATAAACCCAGCACCTTATTAGTTTTTATTGTATCTTATTAGTTCTTTTTTTGCATCTTATTAATTCTAATGCAATTTCATTAACCTATCTTTAATTTATAGCTTGCATAAAGAGTACAAATAGAAAAATGCTTTCATGAGCTTATACTGGAAAGTGTTCATGAATTCAACATTCTTTTCTACCTGTTTCCTTTTGTTTCATGACTAGTTCAATACTATACTCATAGTGGAAATCAATACTTTATGTATAGTGAATCCCATTCATTGGAGGATACCACATGGATTGCTAATGAAGAAAGTCTTGAGCACATTTAATTTTGAAATTCCCTGTGTTCTGCTTGTAAATGTTTATTTTAAAAGAAACTAGACATTGTTATCTCCACAGGAGAGTCATTATTCTACTGGAAATGAGTGAAATTGTCTGGTTATTTGTAAGAAATGCCATAAAATTATATTTTGTTAAGTTATTTAGCTTTAGGGGAGTTATGATCATGTCTAAATTGAGTTTTTCTTTTCTCAGAGATTTTTTTCTGCCAGATGCTGTGTTTTATCACACAATAATCATCATTGATTTCTTAATTGTGTTCTTGATAATTTCTTAGCAAAATTGGTCAGCAAATTTGATTGGAATCATTATAGCTAGGTTATCTGTATGGTTATTCTCAATACAAGCAGTATCTTTCCAGTTTCTAGGCCAAGGACAAATAACCTCCTGAGATGATCATACCCTGCTGTACTCCACACACACACACACACACACACACACACACACAGGATCACAAGGCCTTACAAGGCCTTATCAGGAATGGTTAGCTAACCGTCTGTTTTTTCGTCATTCAAGTACCTACTTATTTTTCAGAACATAAAATAATAACAGTGGATAAATGTTGTTCTCAATTTAAAACAGATGTCTTAAAGCTGTGTCTCTCGTCTTTTTTTACTCCTTGGCTAAGCAAAATCAAGTTATAGAAAGGTAGGGTTTGACGTTAACTATTAGCTTGGTTTATGCACCAGAAAGACAGATGTTTTAATTCAATATCAAGGTATCCAATTCTCCATACTCAACGGCTGTATTAAATAAATTCATTCATCAAGTTTATTAAACATTTGCACAGCAATTTGCTAGTTACCTTTAATTGAAGCAACAAACCTAGCAGGGTGTTATGAGACATCACAGTAGATGAAACCAAGAGAAGTTCTCACAGCACCATTCATAGCGTTACTTATTACTGTATCTACATGGAGAGGGACCCAGGCTTCACCTCAAAAGGCCTCAGTTCGCTTTAACCCCAGAATGAAGACAGCTCTTCCAGTCCTAACCTATGCAAACACATCTGAACCAAAGCCATTCCCCTTAGCTTCCTTTTCAAGGAGGGATGGGCTGTCATGGCGCTCTCATTCTAGTCAAGCACTGTATTTTTCTAACTGGGATAAGCTCTGATCTTTCTTTGCAGTTTTCCTCATAGATTGGTCAATATGCACACAGAATTACTGATTTATGTTGCCTATTCAGAAGGGAAAGCAATGTTTTGACACCTTACTTATAAATTTTAAATAATAGAAAGTTTGAACCTGTCGGGGTTCAGCCAGGGAAACAAAACCCCTTTGAGTGATGTGGCATAGAGGATATATTTTAGCTCTTACATAATGTTGGGAGCTGGCAAAGCAGTTTCTGAAAAGCTGTTACCTCTGCATCTATCTCCGGACGGGGCTGAAGTTGCTGTAGGTCAATGAAGCCAGTCGTGGAAGAAAAGCTGGAGTAGATAAAGAATTAACTGGAATTCACAAGGCGTAGGTGGAATTTGCACGTGTTTCTCACTACATCCGACCCCCCAAACAAAGCCCGATTTAGGACTTTGTGATTTGAAAGAGGAGATCGGGTGGGAGTCGCAGAAGCCGTGGTCATGGATGTGCTGTCATGGCAATTAGATGATCAAACAAACCAGCGACTTTGTACTTGGGCTGCAGCAGCAGCTCTCAACCTAGACCAGCGTCAGATCCTATTGTTCTCCTCATTTCTGCATCCTAAATCTTAGGTACCTTTCTCATGGTCACCTTAACCCATAACCATCAGCGAGGGGGAGTCTAGCAAATGCTGTTCCAGTCTAGTGCAGATGCCACAGTACAAAAGCCACAGAAACAGCAATGATGCTGTGAGACTCATTTCCCACCGTGCCTTACACTTTATGTCTGAAAAGTCACCATAATGCTTGTAATTCACAGACACTCAGACTCCTTTGTATTACAGTTTCTTTTTATTTTTCATGATTCAAATGTCTTTCCCATGTTTTTTTAAACCTGGTAAATTTCTAATAATCCTCTAAAAACAGCACAGGCATGTACTACTCTGGGAAGGTTTTCTGTACCCATAAAGGTAAGGTTATTGTTGCTTTTATTGAAATATCAAGCACTTTGTATTGTGACTAATGTTTATATTGCCGTTTGTCCAGCAGAAGAGTTCATCATTGGCAGGGACTGCAGCCTTCTCATCAGTATATTCTCACTGTGCAGCATACACAAACATGAAAGTTAAATGTATTTGGCATAAATTAAAAAATAATCTTAGTTTTTATGTATGATGGAATGAACACGAATGTCCTATTATTACTATCAATTTTCCAAGAATTACCACAGGAACATACTTACAAGACAATTCGTTATCTTATCTTGATGAAATAGTTTCTAAGACATCAAATAACCAAAGAAATTAATCAAAAACTTTCATTAAAGAAATATTTTGAGATATGGAAGAAAATGTACATGAAACCAATAATGTGGACTGTCCTGGAAGAGGTTGCTGTAGGTTCACCTACACTCTATGAACTTCCTATAACCCAGATATCTACACTGATAGGCATGCTCTAGACCAGACAATATTTTGTTTCATTTTCATAGTTCCAAAAATGCAATTTTAATGTAACATGTCTATAAACAGTCATTATGATTTTTAATAATAAAGATGAAAAATTGTCTTGACATGTCTTTCTATAAAAGCATTACTCTACCAAGAGAATTGGCATTTATCTCCAATAAGGGTTTAATCTCCAACATTTACAGGGAACTTATACACTTAACAAAAGGAGGATAAACAGTCCAATCAAAAAGTGGGCAAAGGACCTAAATAGACACTTTTCAAAAGAGGATGTTCAGAAAGCCAAGAGACATATGAAAACATGCTCCAAGTCACTAATCATCTGAGAGATGCAAATCAAAACAACAATGTCGTACCACCTCACACCTGTCAGAATGGCTATCATCAACAAATCAACAAATGACAAGTGCTGGAGAGGATGCGGAGAAAAAGGAACCCTCCTGTACTGCTGGTGGGAATGCAGACTGGTGCAGCCACTGTGGAGAACAGTATAGCGTTTCTTCAAAAAATTAAAAATGGAACTGCCATTTGACCCAGTGATCCCACTTCTAGGAATATATCCCAAGAAAACAGAAACACCAATCAGAAAGGCATATGCATCCCTATGTTCATAGCAACACATTTAACCATAGTTAAGATTTGGAAACAGCCTAAGTGCCCATCAGCAGATGAGTGGGTTACAAAGAGAACTGGTGTTCAGATAGGACCATCAGTAATTTGTCAAATATTTAAAATTTTCAAATTATTTAATTAATTTTAGATGAAAGAACTATAGTGGTTTAGATATGATTTTCAACAATAAGTAACACTATTTTTATCTCTTTGAGCCCTCTGTTAAAAATAGGTTAAGCAGGATAAAAAATCTTAATGAACATTATGATTAATGAAAA
>PVJC01036367.1:0-17769 GCA_004026665.1 Murina feae | reverse complement strand
AGTAAAAAAAATTTTTTTTATTTTCCCAAAGAGCTTATTTGGGCAGACCAAGGAATGGAGAGACCCTGCATCTAAAAGAAGGTGTTGGTCAAACAGACTGTCAAATTACAGCAACAAGGACAGGGACATGGGGGAGGGGGGGTAATAGATCAGACATGGGACTTTTGTGTATGCATTTAAGTATAACCAATGGACACAAAACACTGGGGGGTAGGGGAGGCGGGGGGAATGGCAGGGGGAAAAAGAGGTATATGTACTAATCTTTGTAAAGCTTTATGTAATAATAATTTTTTAAAAATTAAAAAAAAAATAAAATAAATAAAGGCAGAATCTCAGAAATGCAAATAAATAAATAAATAAATAAATAAAATTAAAGAAGGTGTTGGACCTCTTGGTGGTGAAGCGTGGCTTGTGCTGGCGACTAAGGACTCGGTGCTGCAGCGGGAACTTGATCTTGGAGTCCTGGAACTGCTTGACTGCTGGTGGCGGCACTTGCTGGCTGCAATCTCCTCCACCTTCATGACCTGGATTGAGTGGGCCCTGGCGCGGAGCCGGGCCCCCATGTCTCGGTAGCACTGGGTGATGGCGCCTGCGGTGGTCAGGTCCCGGTACTCCGGGTACATGTTGTGGGTGCCACTGCATGAGTCGTAGCGCAGCCAGATGCCAAAGTTCTTTACCCGCAGGGGGGATTTTTCAAATACCTGTCCACAGTAGACGATTTCCCCTGAAGACTTCTTCATCTTCTTTAGTTGAGGGACAAAAGTACCAGAAGCGGGACTTGGCAACAACATGGTTAGGTGCGAAGATGCGCATGCGGTACAGGGGTGGCGGGTGGCACTTGGGGGTGATGCAGGCAGCGCCCCACCACCTTGTCCTCTTGAAGTGTGCCCGAGGCCTTCATGGCGTTCTCCCCGCGTTCGCCACCACCCACAAAAGGAAGTCTACAGTAACAATTTTAAGTGATAAAAAAATTATCGTAACATGAGCATTTCTTCTCTGCTTAAATATCCAGATAGCTGCCTTCTGGGATCCCTCACCTTCCTCAGGTCCTGCTCCAAGGTGTGTCCTGCTCCGTGTTTTCACAGTGTCACACCGCCTGGTTCCTCTCCTGGCATTTCCTAACCTCCCGCCTTCCCTTAGGATTCTCCATAGCGGTTACGACCATCTGACACACCACTGTACACATTTATTGATTTTGGCCTTTCTTCCCTGGAATATAATCTCCATGAGGCCCGGAATTTTTGTTAATTGTTCACTGCTGTATCCATAGTTCTTACAAAAGTATCTGGCACGTGTTGCTACTCAATAAATATTTGTGAAAGAATAAATGAACATACCGAGTACCACCAGATTGTGTGCAAAACATCATACTTTGCTGTGTGCCTGCGGTCAATTCTTTGAGGTTGATGGTGTCTTATGCAAAGTATTTACACAAATTGAGCTTGTCCATGCTTAGCAGCAGCTGTTCCTAAATTCCATGCAATACAGATGGTCAGGTGGGACTGCAGGCCACAGATTTTGAACTTGCTTGTCTTTTCAAGTTCTCATAGCCATATGCCGTGATAATTAAATTGAGTTAGCACAGCCCAGTTGTCTTACATTGTGTTGACTAAATTGAGTCTTGGAGAAGGCAACGCTCAATTTAGTCAACACTCATCTCTTATGTATATTGTAGCAAAAAAAAAAAAAAATGTTATCCAATGTTCCCAACTCTAGTCTTGCTCAAGTCTAATCCATTTTCCATATTAGCTCCATTATCTTTTTAAAGCAGAGCTGATCAAGTCGCGCCCTCACTCCACTCATACATGTCTCTCTGTTTCAACAGGGTATACAAGGCCTTTCATAATCAGCTCTCTGATTACTCCTCTAGTTGTGAATTCTTTAGCCTTACCACTCTCCACTCCATTCTATTTCATGATGACAGTTCCCTTAAAGAATGTACTCTCTCTTCCCTGGACAGCTCCTATTCAACCTTGGTTCTCTGTTCAAGCATTATTTCTTTGAGGACATTTTCCTAACCTCAAGACTGAATGAGATGCTTCTTCTTCTTCTTTTTTTTTAATGTAGCACACAGCACCTATTTTTCATATAGCACACAACATTAATTCTTATTCTAGCACTTAGACATAGTGGGAATTTCCCTGTACTTGTTTGTTTCCCAAATGAAAGAGGATGCTCTTTTATCTTCATGACTTAATACAGATTGGTATTTAATGAATGAACCCATTATTAACCTAGTCATTCATCCAATATTTGTTGAATAAATTCAATATTTTTGAATGCCTACTTTGTATCATCCATTGTTTTAGGTGCTGGATAAAGAGCATTGTAGAAAGTGCAAAAGGCAATACCTGAGGGATACCAGGAAAAGCAACATGACCAGTGTGCTACAGCATAGTAGATTTGAAGAGTACAAATGAGTTGAAGTAAAATGGGTCACATGGATCCTAATTCAGTAGGACTTTGTAGGCCACAGTGTAAGGACTTTGACTTTTATTCTGACTTAGGTAAGATGCCTTTGAAGTAACATGACTTTGCATGTTTCAATAAAGTCGCTGTGACTAATGTGTGGAGAATGGACTAAAGAGAATAAGGACAGAGGCAAGATTACCATTTAGGTAGCATTTGTAATAATCTAGAAAAAAGTTAGTGGCTTGGACGAAGGTAGGAGCAGAAGTGGAAAAGGTGGTTGGGGTTTATACATAGGTTAAAATGGGTCAATAGGATATCCTAATGGGTTGGATAGGCCCTGGAAGAGAAAAAAGAAAAGAGACCTTAAGATTGGGAACTGAGCAATAGAAAGGATGGAATTGCCACTAACTGATATGAGTGAAAAATAGAAGAACAAGCTGGGTTGGGGGTTAAGAGGTAGTCAATGTGGAGATACTGAGTTTGAGATACCTGTCACATATTCAAGTGGGAATGTCCTACAGCACTTTGACTTTATGGATCTGAAGTCAAGGAAGAATTGTGGGTTTTATATTTAAATGCTGAAGTCATCAATTTGTAGGTGGTAATTAAATCCATGAGGTTCGATAACTTTCAGGGAGTATAGATGGAAATGGAGAAACAAGAGAGTTAACACTGAGCTCGGGGACATTATAAGCAGAAAGCCAAGAATGTGGGTATTTGGTGATTGAATATTTGTTGAAAGCATAATGATTTGTTGAGTAAATATCTGTTGACATGTGAATGACATTTTATGAAGTGCTATTTATTTTAAGCCTGAGTTTGCCTCTGTCTGTAATACCACCATCTACTATAAAAACAGTTGGAAAATGGAGAAATAGGTCATTTGTCTTATATGAGGACAAATGCCTAATTCAATGGATCTCTGTAGTGCTTTGATCAGAATTTTTTTTAGATTGTATAGACACTGCTATAAACTCATAAATCACTTTTATTTCCAGATTCTCACTTGAAGTTTCCATTGAAATGAATGCTTAGGGACCTTAGTCTGAAAAATTAATTGTCCACAAAGAAAGATATGCCAATATTTTGATAAAAAATAAAATCTTATAAATACTATAGTATTTCAAAATTCTATTTATCTAAATTCCATGACTTCAGAGACATCTAATACTTCCTTTCTACGTGTGGTCCTGCCAATTCTCTAATTAGTTAATAGACATTCTTCTAAAATATTTAATAACTGGCATTGAGAGTCCAACTAGAATTCTTACCTTAAATCTGGCTATGACCTGGGCCTTGGTCATAGTTATAGTTCATGAGTTACAGTGTATTGCTTCTTTCCCCCCAATAGAATAGGCATGAGGGCAGGGGCATATCTGCTATGTTCATGCTATATCTAGTGTCTCAAGTAGTGTCTAAACAATAGGAAGTGTGCAGTAAATACCTGCTGATTGAATAAATAGCTCAAAAGTCTTCCACCACGAGATGATGCTCCATTCTGATCCAACTGAGAACATAGTTATATTCTGTCTGAAATATCTTTTCCTATTCCCCATCATTTGTCTAAGTAGTTATTTTTACCACCCCCAAACTACCCAGAAAGTTTGCTTTCTAATAAGTTCTCCCTGGGTTTATGTATGACTCATATGTTCCCTTAAGGAGCTGCCAAATATTCTTTGTATAACTCTATTACAATATTTATCAGACTGTATTTCAATGGCCTGTTCAGTTATCAATATCTTCCAAGTAGAATGAAGGCCCTTTGGAGTCATGAAAAAATTATATAAGTGTTAATTCCTTGAATTTTCTAACATATCTCAGAACAGAGCAGAAATGGATGCCAAGGACCAAGGACATGGCTTATTGGGCTAGTGGACTAGAGTATGTCATTACCATCAGACATGGCCTGCGATTTAGGAAGCAGCAACCTTTGCTGTGGTTGGAGTTAAGAATCAGAATTATACAGACAAGGAGGCGACATCAAGAGTAATAATCTTAGGGTACAGAGAGAAATCCCAAAGCTCTGAGGAAAGTCCAGCCAGGAGCCAACTATTAGGCCAGAAAGAGAGTTCAGAAATTTTGTGGGTGGAGCAGCTCAGGAAGCCAATATGGAAGCCACATACCAGACTCAAGACAGAAAATTTAGTCAAGAACAGAAAGATTAGGGGAAGCTAACCAAACCCCTAGCTTCTCTTATAGGTGGCATTCACTAGTGCATTTGCCCTGATTTCCTCATAACTGGAAGCATCACAAAGTTCCTGTCTGAAGCCCTTCAGATTATCTCTCTGCCATGTCCCCCTTTCTTTTCTTTTCCCCAAAAGCCCTTCTGGAAGTTGTTTCAATATTACTAGTGTTTTATAAGGTCAACTCTGGCCTATTGTTCCTAGCCCCAGACTATCTACTTTGGTGCCTCATTCATAGAAAGTCAGGTTGTTATAATTATTATCATCATTGGCAAAAAAATAAAAATAAGGGAGGAAGAGTTGGAGGAGGGAGGGAGGAAGAGGGAGAGAGGGAAAAGAGAAGAAAAGGTGATTCTAGCTAACAAGGCAATGAACTCCAATGTCTCAGCTCTCACTCTGCTCCTCAGAGTACTTGTATCATATTTAAGATGAGACACATATCCAAAATATAAGTAAAAACAAAAACAACATAAAATAAATAACAAGTGAATAATCTAGGAAATGTATATAAAGTCTCGGTAAAGAAAAAATTATAATGGCTTCAGGCAAACCTGGAAAAACTAGAGAAAAGAATTGGAACTTAAGCTTGGTCTTTGAATACTTGCCCAGATTGATAAACTGCAGAAAAACTTGCCAAGCAACACACAACAAAGGTGGGGTGTGAATGATGATGTCTGGGGGAGCAAAAACAAAGGAGAGTATTTAAGAGCAATTTTCATAAAGGATTGTCACGCAAAGTCAAGTTGGAAAGGAAAACACAGAAGCCACAGGGGATGTGATCTCATATACCAGGTTAAAGGATTTGAATTTTATTTGACAGATGATATAGGAAGTGTTTGCTGAATGAATACATAACTGAGACCCTAAGTGCTTGCAAACACAGAGACGGAATGATAGCGCTCTGAAGATATTCAGGGACACAATCACATGAGCTAATACATCTTGTGTAGCAGGTTGAAAGATCTCATACACTCCAGAGGTTTCCAATATTTCTTAAAATCAAATTCATTTATGGTTTCTGGGCAACAACTTGAAAATCGGCCCTGTCCCCACCCAGCCTCGCTGCAGATGTGGTTGCAAACAAAAATGGAAGAAGAAAATAGAAACATATCGAATTTCTTCTTTTGCTTAAAAAAAAAAAACAACACACACAACACCTTCAAGATAAATTGAGTACAGCTCTAGTACATTTGGATGCTTTAGGTCATGGACATTCCATTTTTATATATGCTGTGATAATAACATATAGAGACGATACATCTCTGCCCCAATATTGTAAGAATCCACAAAGTAATTGAAAGTGTTTCCAAGTGTGCATAATGCTGTGCCTCCAGTCAAATGTGGTAGATGGAAATTTGTTTGGCTTCCTCTGTCAAAATGTCTAAAACACATAAAAGAAATGGGTAAACGAAAAAACAAAATATTACAGTTTCAACATTCTTTTAATTATATTTCAATTTCCATCTTGGCTTTGCTCAAACATATTTATAATCCTAACAGCTCATCTCTCTGATCCTTTTGTGGATGAAATGACCGAATGTGATTTTTACCCTTGACTCAGAAGTGTCAGTTCTGGAAATCTACAGTATTTGTCACCATGAATACCATTTAACTGCAGCAGTACCCAAAGGAACTCTGCATAGCCACACGTGAATACAACTGGAGGAACTTAATTAATCTTGCTGTCACTTCCATGATGCTTTTCATTAGTTTTGCTGCTATCTGATCAACCGGCCTTCTCCGTATTGGAAATGCTACCCACAGCCTCTTGGGAAAGCATTTTCAAAAGGTAAACAACGGCTCACCTTTGTGGTAGGAAGCCTTTATGCAGACAGACACTATTACTGCTGCTCTAATATGGAGATAACCCTTGCATTTCGTATTTAAGATGATAACATTGTAGAAAACATAAATATCTACTCTGTCCTCAATTGAGAAAGTGTTTTAAAATCTATATGCAGATTATGTATTTGAAGTAAAAGGACATATTTTTCTTTATATGTTCTGAATACTGATGCTTAGTACACTATGAAGAACTAGACTGACTAAATATAGAATTTAAATCGTAAGAAATCTAGAAATCTAGTGGTCTTTTCACTGACCACTGGAAAAATAGATTAGGTGAAAGTTGGATTTAACTGACAGTACAAAGCAGGTGATAATTCAATGATAGTATCAGCCTTCCTTGAGTCGCATTTTTGAAAATTGATAGAAGGCTGATACTATAAATTTATTTATATGCATTCCCTTTTGCATTATTTTCCAATGCTGACCATAGTTGTGTGTATTTAAAATTGGAAAGATTTTATAAAATATTATCACTTTTAATGGCAGCTGATATTTGAACAACACCGGGGTTAGGGACACTAGCCCACATAGATGAAAATCCTTGTATAATTTTTGACTCCCCTAAAACTTAACTACTAATAGCCTACTGTTGACTGGCAGTCTTACCAATAACACAAATAGTCAATTGACACTTCTTTTGTATATTATATACTATCCTGTATAATAAAAAGCTAATAAGCTAATTAGACCAGACAGCAGAACAATAGTCCAGACGACCTTCTGGATGAAGCCGGGTTCCAAGGGCTGGTCCCTGGCAGACGGAGCTGCAAGGACCAAGCCCTTTGCACTAATTTCATGCATCAGGCCTCTAGTATTCTTATAATAAATTAAGCTAGAGAAAATAAAATGTTATGAAGAAAATCATAAGGAAGAGAAAATACATTTACAGTATCTTCTGCCATTTGTCTACCAACACATATTACTCTCTCGATCCTCCACTCACATGGCACCTCCTCTAGGAGGCTCTTCTTGATTGCCACAGTCATAATTAGTGACTACTTTCCTTATGTCTCAAGACTTCTTTATAACTTGTCTCCTATTAGGTATAGTTCCCTGTTTTTAATGTAAAATTTCATCAGGCAAAACTAATGTCTCATATATTTTATTGGCCATGGTTTAAGATGGGGATCAGAATTACACAAACAACACCTGCCAATGATGCACTGCTCAGATCTCCCTGAAATGACACACTTGTTGCTCAGCTTCTAGGAGTGGTGTAGACAGACAGCTTTCAACCGCCAGGAGCTTCAGTTATTGTCTCAGCTGCTGGAAGTTGCCTTGCCAAGGTTTCTGGCCTTTGTGGTAGACCATATCAAATGATCAATGTGGGAGAGAAAAAAACAGTTGGACCACTCAAGTTCTAGAATAGCCAACGCTGTCTTTGGATCTGCAGCACAGATCAACTTCTTCCTCTCCCCACTTTAATTCCTCATCTCCTTTCACAACGCTGACCCAGAGCACTTCCTAGTAATTACCTTACATGCTAACCTTCGCCTGAGTTTGTTTCTTGGAGAACCTACCAGTAACACTGTCATTGAGTAAGGACTCAATAAATGCTTGGTGCTTGGTGGTATAAATTTAGGTTCCAAGTATTTACAGACAAGCAAGACTAATTTCCCAAAGAAAAGAGAGTGTGTGTTTTTTTTTCTGTCAGAAGCCCTTGAAGAAATTGCTGGGTAACTTAGAAAAAAAGCCCATCTATTCTCCAGAGACTTGTTGATTTTGGAATTAATGTAAAGAAAGAAAAGCCCAGAATCTAAATAAATGCCCTGGTCCATGTATACTCTATCCAAGTAATAGTGATGGCTCAGAGCTGTCAGGTCTGCCAGGAGATATTCAATCATTATGCTCTCCTCTTTCTCTTCAAGGAAGGTAATCACTCAGCATTTTATCTTTTCCAGAAGGTGTCATTACTTTGAAAAGACAATAAAAGTCTCACAAGGGTTTCTATGTAGTAGAAAGTTTTCACCTTCAAGAAAAGAAAAATCGAAGGGAGAAAAAGACCCTAATTAGTTTGAGTGTGAAGAAATGCATTAGCTTTGAGGAACTTCCATTATTTTCAAATATAACAGGTCTTGGGAAATCCTATTAGCAGAGGAAAATAAAAACACCTTATAGACACAGATTATCAGAGGGAAAGGGGGAATAAATGGTGATGGAAGGAGACTTGACTTGGGGTGATGAACACACACTATAACATACAGATAATGTACTGCAGAATTGTATACCTGAAAGCTATATATTTTATTAACCAACATCTCCACAATAAACTCAATAAAAATTTTAACTTTTTTTAAAGTTAAGAAGTAAAAAAGACATACATAAATAAATAATAAAATGTCTTGAGAAATCTTTTGAAATTGAGTAGCTGATCATGTTCTTTAGTCCCTACACTATATAAAATATATCTTTTTAAATTACATTATTTTAGTTACACAATGAAACCATTCTTTCTAGAGTGAAAAAACAAATTTTGCTTTGGAAATAGTATTTGTGATGCAGACATATGCATGAAGAGTCCACTCTAAATAAACTATCAACAGTAAGTTCCTCTTAATCGCTAACTACATGTCACCAACAACAGACCATGGATGCAAACCAAGTGGTTTTCCACCTATTTTCAAATCAACACTTAATCTGGAAGTCATTTAATTATTTTCATTTTTTACTAATTTAACAACTCTTCACCGAGCACCCATTTTTCAAACACTCTTCTTTAGGCTAGGGATATAGGAATGATCAAAATCGACATAGTCCTTGGTTTTATGAAATTTATAATTTTTCAGAGAACGGAGGATTGTAATGAAAGGTGAATCAATGCAATAGTCTGCTGAGAAGCAGAAAGTAAGAAAAAAAAGTGGGCAGTCAGGGAAGTTGGAGAAGGACTTTTGAGAATGTGGCATCTACGTTGAAAGATGAGTATAATTTGAAATTAAACAGATAAACATAGCGAAGAGTATCCCAGGAATAGCTGACCGCATGGGCAAAGGCCCAGAAGGAAAAGGAGCGTGTGACAGGAGCTAAGAGATGTTCAGGAAGGAAAGGCAGGAAAAGTGGAACAGAACAAGGAACGACTGGTAGCTGGGAGGCAACCATGAACCTGCATTGGGATATATAAAATCACAAAGAGCTTAATTGGGGACTGCATGGGTATAGACTCAAACGGTACTAGAATAGTTAACTACTAACTATTCGGTGGAAATAAAACTCTCATGTGACCATGTGACTTTTGAGATAAGCATATGCGATGATGCTGTAAATCTCTGGTATAAGCCACAGTTTTCCTGGCTCAGGTTTTTGGTCTCCATGCCATTAAAAGAAACACAACGGGCAAGGGAAAAAAATGTCTCATATAGCTGTTCTTGTTTAGTTGAGAATCGCCAATTCAACCAGTTTCTGGATAAATCAGCTTTTCCAGTTGTCATGAGAGCTGAGCATTGACTATACAAATGAAAATTGAACAGTTAATTGTTTGACAATGACCCAGATTAGCCTTAAAAATGATGGACTCAGTATGCTGGCTAGATTGGATTCTGTACCACACACATATTGGCACTGAAGTACAGATATAGACAGATATAGATATAGAATATTATATATATGTATAGATCTATCTATGTATCTATGTGTGTGTGTATATATATATGTGTGTGTGTGTGTGTGTGTGTGTGTGTATCACACAGAAGAAAATAGGGAAAAATCACACCACTTAGTTATATAACCATAAGTTTGTAGATTTATATACAAGTTGTGGTATAATTTTACATTTTTAGCTCCCAAGCCCTTTTTTTTTCAAATTTTCTCTTCTTTCCTGCCTCCAAATTTCCTAAAAAATTTCTGTCACACTATGAGTGGCAGAAGATCCTGTTTTTGAAGATCCTCAAGCACTGAAGAGTATCCTTAGATTGTCCTTATCTTTAGTTGCCTCAAGGAAATAAAGAACTAGATATTTTCAGTGGTCAAAAATGCCTTGTTTCTTCTCTAAGGCTTCAAAAATAAATGTCTTTCTAATCTCAGTAATATTTTCACAAAATAAGTTGGCTGTTGCATTTATTTCAAAAAAGGAAAAGCAGCCATTTCCAAAAGGTTGTGCTTATGTATAGCATTCACATACTATATAATGTGAGGATGTGAGATTCTACTCTTACTTCTTTAGAAACATAAATGTATCAATCTCGATGAGAAATATAGGAAACTTTGACATGTTTCAGGGTGGCTGCCAAGCCATCCTCCTCTCTGGAAAAACTCTTGTCCATATGAAATATGCAGGCCCCACTCACCCCTCAACATGACTGATTTCATTAGGGTAGCCTCTGAATAGGATTTTCTGAGACCTATGACTTACATGACCTAGCTTGAAAAGATGAACTGAAACAATCATGTTTGTTCTTGAAAACATAAGCTTAGAGATAGATAAGGAACTTGTCAATTAATGAAAGGCCATGGACCTAGGAGGTCATATAAACTCAAGTCATATGGATTCATGTACAAAAATGGTGAAGCCCAGGAAAGTAGACTAGAGGAGAAATAGCAAAGACAAAGAAATGGTGCATACACTGGATGCTGGATGGAGAGAGGGGCACTTATTTATTTAATCCTTACCTGAGGATATGTTTTTTCTGAGAGAGAAAGAGAGAGAGAGAGAGAGAGAGAGAGAGAGAGAGAGAGAGAGAGAGAGAGAGAGAGGTGAGAGAGGAATATCGATGTGCTGCCTCCTATACCCATCCAACCAACCAACCAACCGGGGATAGAACTCACAACTCAGGTATGTATTGACCAGAAATTGAACCCACAACCAATTTGGATCCAGGGGATCTTGCAGGAGAATACAGAAAGATGCTCCAACCAACTGGGCCACCCAGCCAGGGTGAGACAGGCACATTTTTATAGGTAGGCTTTGAATATTCAATAGTTTCTTTTCACATGCACCTTTCCAATCATCTCATTTTTCCCCTAGAGGCAAGTACCATTAGTCTCTATTCCTTCAATAATATCTTTCATTATACCCTTAGTTAATTGGAAGAGATTTGGTAGGCTGACACTAGGAGGAGTCATGGTCAAGTATTATATATTAGCCTTTTGACTATTTCTAAACCAGAGAACACTAGGTGGCAGCAATGTGAAGCAGGGAAAGATGAGACTCAAGGGGAAAAGGAAAGATTAGTCATTCTGGGGGGGGGGGGGGGAGGAGTATCCAGGCATTCAGGAAGTGAACTAAGGGTAGTTACAGAATAAATAATGGGTTCTACAAGGAAACATTGTCATTTCTAGCTCTCCAGGTCAAAGACTTATTCTCTACTGACCCTTATTTTCCACTAATATTTTGTACATGTAAATAATAAAAGTAAAAATTTTTACTCTTAGTGTTGATATGTAGCCTATTTTATGCATTCATTGTTTTATGTATTATTTTCCAAATATTCAAACCTCTTTTATTAATAGACAGATGAACAGCATTGACCTATGTCAACTAGATGATTTTCTATTTGTTATTGGTGAGGGGAGATGCTTACTGAAGTGTTAGAACATCAAACCATGACTTTGGTCCATGTATTTAAACTCAGGCAGCATGCTTTTAAGAGATGAGTTTGTGTTGGAGTGGAGAGTAGGAGTGTGGCATACCATTGACCATAAGTAACATGATTTCACTGATTCTCTCCTTTCTCTCAATTTCTGCTAGTTCATAACAGATTTGCTATAAGATGAAAATGCCAGGGAAGATCTTGTAGAATACAGAAACTTTTTATGAAACCATTATAGAAATCAGTTATTGAATGGAAGATAACAGAGAAGTAAGTAGTAAGGACAAGAATAAGTTAGGATAGATGAAATTTAAAAGAAGGTATATTAAGTGGAGTAAAGTGGAATGAAAGGATATGAGTTAGAAGGCAGGATAAAGAAGTGAAGGTTCTTGAAGTCAAGAGCACATAGTTAATACTGAATTTACTAGAAAAATTGTTTATAGTTGAACCTTTGTACTTGAAAGGATTTGTGGCTATGAGTAAAGAGAATAGCCCAATGAGGTTCTATTAATATAAATCTTGCCTAATCCAACACTTGATTCAAGTTGTGGGCTCAATGACCATATATAATGTAGCTATCAAACATAAGATCTCTTTCACTCCAATCTTTTCTTTTTGCTCATGAGAAGTAGCTAAAGAAAGCGTGTACAACCCCCACCACCCCTCATACAGGTACACTCCAGCTATATCTATCTAAACCTAAACTGAAATAGAATTTGGTAGCAAGATTGTCAGTTGAGAGCCTTACAGAAATTACAGCTCTTAGAGCAATGGTAAGCATGAGACAGCCATCTTTAAACAAGACTGAAGCTATACATGATTTTTTAAGTTTGTGTTGTTAGTCTACGAAATATATTCCTCTTTTTAGCACAACTCCTTGTATCTGACAAATTTACACATTTCTTCACCTCTAAATTTAGGTGCCATTTCTTCCAGAACATTTCATGACTCGGCTGATAAACCTCTCATATGCTTCCTCAGCACACTCTCCTTAGTGATAACACATTTGTTATAGGTGCCTGGACACTTGCCTGTTTCTTCACAAGACTTTAAGGTTCTTGAAGATAGATGCCATGGTAGATTCACCACTGTTTCACCAGGGTCTAGTGTATAATTCATGGTAAGTGCCCAATGCATACTTGTTAAATGGATGGATGAATGAATGGATGGTGAATGGAAAGAGAGTTGGGTAGAGTATGGGATACGGAGAAAGAGTGTGGAGGAAGAAAGGGGATTATATACTGTGATGAGAGTACTTACTTGTAGATACTTGGATAACAGACAAATATTAACTTTGTTTTGAAACATTTTGGTAATTCAAGGAGTAGACTCCTTATAATATAAAGTTAAAGCCCCAAAATAAATATGATAGGTTTAAAATATTATAAATACCCATCACATACCCAATTCTAGCCAACAATTAAGACTACTCATATTTCTACATTATTACAATTTGTTTTCATTATCTATATAATTACACTCTAAGCCTGAGAGGATTTCACAAATGTGTACTTGTTTCTCACTTAAAGGGAGAAATCTTAGTGGAATATGGAGATAGATGAATGCAAGGAATGAAAGACTCTCAAGGTCATTCATGCCATGTGACTTATACTTGCATTCTAATATGGGCAAAGATGAAGTATCTACTTAAAGTTAGAGTTATGAGCCATTTCATAACCAGAATAGAGCATTTAAACAAGGGTAATATACAATGATTAAATATACAAAAAAGGAAGTTTATAATTAACTAGAGGCCCAGTGCACAAATGTGTGCACCAGTGGGGTCCCTTGGCCTTGCCTGCGGGATTGGGCCAAAACCTTTTCTCTGACATCCCCCAAGGGGTCCTGGAATGCAAGAGGGTGCAGACAAGGTCAAGGGACCCCACCAATCCATGATTGGGGCTGTGGAGAGACATGGAAGATTGGCCAGCCACGGAGGGACCACAGGAGGGCTCTAGGGCATGTCTAGCCTGTCTCTCGTGGTCCCAATTGCCTGGACCTCAGCAGCAAGCTAACCTACCAGTCAGAGCATCTGCCCTGGTGGTCAGTGCATGTCATAGCAACTGGTCGACCAACTGGTTGACTGTCTGGCTGTGGATGGTCAGTGCACATCATAGTGAGCAATTGAGTGGCCTTAGCATATCACTAGCAAACTACACTTTGATGGTTGAACAGCCGACCAGACACTTAGCATATTAGGCTTTTATTATATAGGATAAGAATGTATTTTTTCTTTAAAATATATTTTATTGATTTTAATAGACAGAGGGATAGAGAGTTAGAAACATTGATGAGAAAGAAACATTGATCAGCTGCCTCCTGCACACTTCCCACTGGGTACATGACCAAGGTACATGACCTTTACTGGAATCAAACCTGGGACCTTTCAGTCCACAGGCCAACTCTCTATCCACTGAGCCAAACCAGTTAGGGCAAGAATATATTCTTAAACTGAAATATTACATTTTATTTTCTTTCTAGCTTGTATTTTCTCTTTATTTCTATTTAAAGAATCAGAATCAAGGTGCAATTAACAAGTGTGCCAATGCCAAGAAAGGTTACCTTAAGGAATGAAACTAAAGAAAGTCTTCCTTGATTACTCTTTTCTCAAGGAAGCAATAAAGCCTTCCTTTTTTCTCCATCAATTTTAATCTAAATACAATTCTCCTGAAGCTTTCAGCTTGGTAAACCTTGGTTTGTGTGTCCTTTTCCTTCACTGGATTTTGCATTCTCTGAGGGCAGGTTATTTATATCTATACCAGAGGTCCAGTGCATGAATTCATGCATGGGTGGGGTCAGGATGGCCCATCCCAATGGGGGCCCATTGGGCCGAACCAGTGTGTGTGGGGGGAGGGGATATAAGATGTTGGCTGGCCAGCTCTACCCTTAATCAGGATGTTGGGGGCCAGGCTGGCTGGGTTGGGGGGTCAGTTGGGGCCCTGATGAGGCTGGTTGGCTGCCACAGTGCACATCATAGCCACCGGTCGTTCTGGTCATTCAACCATTCCAGTCACTGGGCTTTTATATATGTAGATTTATCTTACTCTATCTGTGCTTTTGGCATCCACAATAGTGTCTGGTACATAGTGAGCTCTCAATAGATGTTTGCTAGATGAGCAAATAAATGTCTGTATGAAGACTGAATGAATGAATGAATGAGAGAGAAATAAGAGTCAGCATTAACCATATGGCTCAGAATACATGTATTTTCTCAAAGAGATGGCAAAAAAATATTTTAGGAAGGAATTTTGCCATGAGAATTTGTTGTTTTGCTTTGTTTATACCAAACACAACCATTTATTGTTTTAAGATAGGAAAGTTTTTTATTCAGTGACATATGCCACTGCTCCCTAAGACTTTCTTCCCTCCTTTATATCCCTTAATCTGAAAAATAAAAATATTAGTTAGATGATTGGATGTTCTTAGGAACATAACACCAGACCAAAGGCAGGTAGAAAGACAAGGTTTATCCAGGCTATGGGGTGGCACTCAGCAAAATGCCTATCTTACATCCTTAATATTATGCCATTAGAATTTAACATCCCATTTATCTGCACAGTGTTGGACAGATATTCACAAGTTTGAAGCATCTATTTATTATTATTTAACCACAAAAGTCCTATAAAACCACTTTACTCCCAAACATGGTCTTACAGTTTTCCACTGAAGAAATTCTATATATCTCAATTAAGGTAGTGGTTACATAGGGTACATTTGTCAAGCTAGTCAAACTTACAACTTCAGAACTATGTTGTTGTTGTTGTTGTTGTTGTTTTTATTAAAGGTAAATCATATTTTTTAAAAAGAAAAAAATGAAAAAAATAAATGTTAAAATCACACAGATACACTCAAAATAACTGGATTGGGTAAACAAAGTAGTTGAAAGTTGGAGTTGGATACGAGATATGACCAGAAAATTTTAAAAAACCAAAATGAATCTTAAATGTTTAGCAAGTTCGAATGAATTCTTTTTACACCAGAAATAATGGGCCCCTTGGGTTGGTAGACAGGCAAAATGTTATACCAGAAAGAGCATAGGTTTAAAGTAATACTGACCCAGGATTGAATCCTAGCCTTGATGCTTAGAAGCTGTGTGACCCTATGGAAATAACTGAACCTTTTGAGATTTCATCTCATCATCTGTAAAACAAGGACAATAATCCCGACATTGTTCTGTGGTCTTGAACAGCTGATTCATATAAGTGTTTAATAAATACCTGCTATCATCATTGCTATTCATCATCTTGATGACATAATATCAATTTCTATACATACTAAATAGTTATAACAATATTAAAAAGACATTTCCTAATTTGCGCTTTCATGTGTGACATCTTCAAGCTTTACTACAAATCTCCTCCCTAATGTGGGTTTCTCTGTTAAAAACAGGGGTCAAAAAAAGGAAAACTTTTAAAAAGGGAAGCCATGGGAAGCAGAGAGGGGGGAAATAAAGAGAAGAGTCTTAATGCTGTAGTATCACAAAGCTCAAAGACTAGCTAAAAAGAGAACAATTTCCAGTGAGGATATTATGGTAGATACAGGGATGGGTTGATTTGCTAAATATTGAGGAGATTTCATTGACTAACTGGTTAGGTAATGATGGGTGGAACAGGGGTTTGATGAAGAAGTGAATATGATTAAGAATCACTGAGGGTTTTGACTTTTTCAATTCAGTGCCTGTGGTTGATAATGGGAATTTGGGGGACGTCAAAGATGCCGTGTGTGTGTGTGTGTGTGTGTGTGTGTGTGTGTGTGTGTGTGTGTGTGTGAAGTTAGATTTGGATAAGAACTTTGTGGTATCTCGGAAACAGGGAAATGGAAATGACAGAGGCAGTTGAACAAAGGGTCTGAAACGGAGAAGGCAGATCCAGGCCAGTGGTATGCTGATGCTGGTAAATGCTTGACAACTGGTTCTCCAGAGAAACAAAGCCCTGGTTTGTAGCGCTAGCTAATTTCCATAGTTTAAATACTCCCACCAAGATACCAATTCCATGTTATAAATGCAGCCAGCATAGCTTTGGAAGAGATGTGCACAACTGACTCTTGCAAAGGGGTGCAGCCCAGCTCCATCGCATAGTGGATTCAAGAAGTAGGACGTAGTCTAAAGCGTAAAATATTCATGGAGAACTGAATAAATTCCTCTGGATGATGGCTGCCTTCTGCATTATCTTTTGCTTTTGTTTCACATGTGTTTCCTTTTTCATTAACTCTTTCATACAGGGTTACATAGTATTTGTAAGAAGAACTGGCATTGGTTCCTTAAATCGGCTTAGAGCTTTCCCTGTCCACACCTATAATACCTGCTCCTTCCTAAGGTCATCTGAAGGTTAGGGTAAATAAAGAATAGCTTTTCCTTATATAAGGGACAGGGGTAGGCAGGAAAAAGGGTAAAGGGAACTGTTTTTATGGCTTTATTATCCAACCCTTAATGAACCTAATTCTGCCTATCTGAAGTTAAATTTTCTCTGGCTATTTCCTTCAGCATATGGATACTCTATGCTAATTTACAAATTTAAATATTCTATAATTTTTATGAATGTTTGGGTTATTTGTTTATCTTTTCTTCCTCCATATATGTTTGCTGTTTTGTATCTCCAGAAATTAAAATTTTATATTGAAATGCCTATAGCTTTCAATAACAGGAAAATAATTATTTTCTTATTAATAGAAGAATATGATTCTAGTGTACATTTTAAATTATCTAAGCCAAAAATAGTATACCCTTTTTTCTAAAGCTCATTTTGAAATATAACACTTTTCACTAAATATAACATTATGAAACATTCCTGTTAAAGAATTGGGAA
>PVJC01036366.1:0-17768 GCA_004026665.1 Murina feae | reverse complement strand
TTTGTCTCCGCATTTTGGCTGCTTCCCTTTCTGAGTTAGGCGATCACTGCGAGGAATTAACCTCTAAGCCACTTGGTTATGAGAGTCAGCTGTGTCTACAGTGGGAGAACTTCTGTGCTGGAGACACCCTTATGGGGCAAGAGTTGTTTCAGTGGGGCTTTTATGCTCACTGCATCTGCCCCGAGTGTGTTCCTTGTGGGTCTGTTTTGTTTAGGTTAGTCCCACTCTGGCCACTGGGTGAAGCTGGCTCCTGTATCTTTAAGGAGGTGTTGATTAAGCCTTTGCCTTAGGCTACTCAGTCTTTTATATGCAAAAGCCTCTGACGCAGCTTGGGAGGGGCGGGGCCTTGGGGAGTTTGCAGGGCGGAGCAAATAGCTATGGCGCTTCTCAGTCCTGCGCTGAGAGACACCAGGTCTCTCTGTCCCATGATAATTGCTGCAAGCAATGCTGAGAGAAACCCGCTTTGGATTTCCTCCCGGTGCCAGTCAGTCCCCCTTCTCTGGGTTTCTGGGTCCTCAGAAACTCGCCTGGAACTGGAGTTCAGAGCCGCTGGCAACTTGTGGCTCTCTCCGTTTTGGAAAAGAACCGCATCCTCCGGCGCCAGCCCTCTCCCCGAACCCCGTGCGCGCGCCTCCGCACCTCTGTACTTTGCTTCCACCGCTCCTCTGAGTCTCAGACTCTTTTCTAGTTGTAGGATTTTCACTCAGCCAGCCTTCCTGTGGGTGCGAGTGGTGTCCGTGTGTTCTTTTCGTGTTTTTTTCTGAAATAGTTGTTCACGGCTGCATTTATGGTGTTTACCTTATGCCGCTATCTTGCTGTCCCCCGTCCATGATCTCTTAATCGCTGTCACAGACCTGCTACACATGTGGCTTAATTTAGTCCTTCACAGAGAACTTGGTAGATGAGGGTGAATCTTTGAAGCGGTTCTGGTGCTCAAATGAGAGGTGCTTGTAGTACAATCCTGTGGCTAGTCTGTTCAGTTCAGCAAATAATGGTGTATCTGTTAGATGCCCATCACATTTGGTGGGCACTGGCCCTCTGAGACCTCTTATCTTGTGGAGCACTTAAATAGAAGTTAATAAAAAATAGTGAAAAAACCTGTACCACTCAACTGGGTGGCCTTTAAGACTATTCCAGTCGCTTTGATTCCGGACAATTTTATGAGCTTTTTGGGCAATATGTGGATGTGTTTTTGTCAGGCGGGGTTCTGGAAGATGACAGTAGTTTCTGATCTTTAGCTTTTAAGTCAAGGACTGCTTTCCACAATGTGTGTTAGTTCTTGCGGGTGAGCTGACTTTGAGCATCATGTCGGGCCATGTAGCTAGCCCCAGAATAGCATCTGAATTACTATGTCCCTGTCTTTTTTCCCATCCTGAGATTACTGACAGGCAGAAAATGCTTATAAAACCTTGACACAAACCACAGGATGACTGAATAATTCAAGCTTGAGTTTTTTGTTTTTTTGTTTTGTGTGAAGAATTTTGAATCCCAAAATAGGACTCTTAAGGAAATGGACATGTCTTCTTTTTTCCTCCCCCTTTAAACTTAACTAGGCTTACACAGGTAATGGAGGGGCATATTTAGGGGAAAGTTTTCTTAGTAAGACCTTAAACTATACCCCAGGATTTCTCTTTTATCTACAGCCTTCATTACAAAACAAACATAAACCCCAAACCCCAAGGAAGGAAAACCATGTTTACTTGGGTGATGTTTCTGTCCACTGTGAAGGAACTTGGTTATGCCTAAGGGAGAAAAACTTTTTGTGAATGTGTCTTTGAATCTTTCACATTTTTTGATCATAGGCTATTGTTTTTAAAATTTTCTAAATTAGAAATTCTTTTTTTTTTTTTTTTTGCTATTGTTGCTTTCTTTAGCCTATTCTTCAATGCCTTTTCCTGACCAGGATTGAACTGTCCTCATAGAGATATCACTTGAGTTCTTTTTTTGAGTATTGACACCCCATTAACAACCTTAAATATTCAGTAAGTCTTCTCTGTTCTCTGATTTCTTCCCTAGAATCCCACTTTCAATCCCTGTCTTTGCTTCAGTTTCTTTTATTCTTTTTCACTCTAGTCCTCTTTTTACAAAGTGTACTGTCAGCAGTGGCTTAGAGGTTCGTTATTTAAGAAATGGGTCTCTTACTTGTGAAAGGCAAAAATCCCTGAAGGTTTAGATGCTTTCCCATATTTTATTTTCCCATCTCAATTTATTTTCTGCTTATAGTGCATTATGGGACTAAGATGAGCAATGACCAGATCAAAGGTCATTTGGAAGAACCGGAAGTGATCATGAAGGGAAGTTTATCATTCAGTGGTTTTCAAGATGAAATCCTGGAAAAAAATTAGGTGTAGCTAAAGAAAAATCAGATAGAGGCCCATTTAGCATTTTGGATGGAGTTGAAGTGTGCCCATCTTTACCACTGGAACTGGCCTCCCTCAGGTTCCTGGTGCCCTCTGCCCTTGGAGGGACAAACGTTGCTATGCTTCTAGGATGAGGCAGTATGATAGAGTGAAATGTGCACCAGATTAGGAGGCAGGGATTAGGGCTGTTCTGATTCATTTGTGTTACTAAACTAACTGTATGACTTTGAAGGAGACACTGAATTACTCTAAGTATCGTGTACAATGAGAGGTTAGATTGGGTGGGGATTTGGATTGTGTGGTGCAAGGTAAAGCCACCTCTTTGCTGTCTGACTTGATTGCTTACCTCTCTGCTTTGGCAGTGCTGCACTCACTCTGTCCCTCTCCCTCACCTGCCTTTGCTCATGTCAGCCTCACCATCTGAGATGCCTTCCCTGCTTGCTCTACATTACCTTCTTTTAGCCAACGGTAATCTTAACCATCCTGTGGGGCCAGTTCAGATTACTTAGGCATGTCCTAGCTACTTTTTTCTTTAATGAGCTGCTCCTTCTCAGATTTTTATTGTACTTGTCCATCCCGTAGTACTCAACACAACTGTATATTGGACCACTTGGTGTTCTTCATTGTAGCCTTTTTGATCTGGAAGGGACTGTATATGTTCAAGCCTTGCTTCACATTGAACTGTGAGAACGTTGGGAACAAAACCATGTCCTGATTGTCTCCTGCATAGCACCAGCATAAAATAGGTGTTCCACTGATCATTGGTGATTAAAGCCTAGAATTCCAAAAGAACAGAAAAGCTATGGTATTTCAGCTACGTCTCACTTAGTTTAGATTCAAGTCAAAAACAAAAGCAAAGAATGAAATTCTACATCCAAATTATCCAAGGAGCTGTTTTCTACCATCACTCTAGGTGCTTTCCTTTTCCTTTGGGTTCCTTATATCCCATTTAGTCCAAAGCCTGTTAGCTCGTCATTTATTCTAACATGTAACCTCCGGAAGGAACTGTGCTCTCCATCATCTGGAAGCATTCTCCTTGTTGCTGCCTCTGACCCAACCCCTGGGAATAAAAATTAGGGCGCTGGTGTGGCTGAGAGTCTAGGTTTGGGGTCAATTGCATCTGGGTTTGAGTCCTGCTCTGACTCTTCCTAGCTGTGTTTGGCTCTCATTTTATAGGTGAAAAAACTAAGTTTCAGAGACTCAGAGTGGGGGCAGTGGTGTGGCTGAGGCCCACAGCAATACTCGAAGCTGTCTTTAGCCACCTTGCTCTAGCCTACGGGGTTTCACATAGGGGTGCTCAGGAAGTGAGCGAATGCAAGGAATGATTCGGAAAGGTTGAATGATTTCCTAATGGAGCTTACATTTGTGATTTAAAAAAATGTAAGTGGCATTTTTATTTCTTGTGTAATCCTCAACCATAGACTGTTCAAGTCACGGAGTAGGATGAAGGATGGCAAAAGGGGTCACTTGGCGTGAAGTTCAAATGTCTCTGATGGGCATTGAATAGTTTTTCTTGGCTTTGACCTGCAATTTCTTAGCTTTCTCATGTAGGCCTTAGCCAAGTTGGGTCAGATGAAAGGGTCTGTATGTTTTCAACAACCAAGAATTAGGAAAAGACTGCTGGGAAGACTTTCTGTTTTGTTACTTAAGCTGGGATTTGATCTTCAGACCCTCAAGGTGAAAGGCTAATACCTTAATTTGTGTGTTTTATAAACATCCCCAGGCGATGACCTTCTTTTAGCCTCATGCGATATTCACATTCTACAGGACTCGTAACTAAAATTTTTGGCCTGGATAAGAGTGGCATAGTTGCATGCTAAAGTTTAGAATCAGCAGGGTACCGTTCTTCCATTAGTTGTTAGCAAATATTGCTTGAATGCTGTTGAAGGAAAGCTTTTTGGGGGTGATTTCCCAGAAAAATGGACTTTTTTTTTTTTAAGAGAAAATATATCTTATGGTTGGTTTTTTGTTTGTTTTTTTTTAAAACAAACCACCTCTTTCCAATAGGACATGTGTCCAACAAAGTACGGTGTTTCCTCTTGTAGCTTTTCCCTTCTTAAAAGCTTTCTTTTAAGGGTCATCTTTATTTTTCTGGTGTCAGTCAAATTACTTTTCAGCAGAGTAGGAAAACCGGAGGTGGAGACGCTCCATGGCTGTGTTAGAACCACACGGCGAGTTTTTTGTTTTATGTAAATAGAGATTGATGGAACATTTTACACAGAGTACAGGCTTTTGACAAAAAGTATTGATGGTTGCTTTCAGTGAGTGTTACTTGAGATGACAGAACATTGCATTTTAAGATGAATTACATGAGAAACTCCCTCTTTGGGAATGTCATACATTTTATTTCATCTGTTGTTTTATGAGAAAATGACTGAAGTCATGAATACCTTAGACTGAACTGTATTTTTTTTTTTTTTTTGCACATTATAAGTCCTGGTTTGGTGCACTCCTATTTTAAATATGGGGAAAATATTTATACTGGCAAATAATATTGATAAAAATGCTTAAATGTTTAGAAGCAGAACATAACTTCTCACATAGTTTCCCCCTGAGTGGTGGTGATTTGTGGGAAGCCTGGAAACCTAGTTAGAGTTAAATGTATATATTTTCAAAAAGAAATCAGAGATTGCTGATAAATGGAATTTTTGGGATGTGTGTTAATGATTTCTTTCCTCTGTCTATAGTTAGATTTCAGAAATGCTCATTTGCATCCTCTATGTTATTTGTTCCTGATGCAAGGGTCTAGAAGTTGGGGCCTGTGGTGATTTTGCTTTTGGGCCTTACTTTTCTTTATAGCACAACTTCAGGGACATTAGCTTAATGGCACTGGGCGAATTAATGGGTATTAATAGATTCATTATATATTTATTGAACTATTTTATATCAGGAATTTGGGATAGTCCTAATCTTCACATTGCTTACAACCTAGTCAGGGGGAGAGAGAAATAAACAGATAATAAATTTTCAGGTATTAATTCATGCTATGAAGAAAAATAAAGCAGAGTATTAGGGGTTAAGTATCTCAGAAAAGTGGGAGTTATTTTGGATAGAGATATTAGGGAAAATTTACCTGAGAAGTGACATTTAAGTGAAGAACTGACAGGTGAGATAGCTTGAGCTGTGCAATGTTTTGGGAACCTGGTAGAAGAAACAGTAAGTGCAAAGGCCCTGGGGCCAGAATAAGCTTGGCATCATGGAGGAACATCAAGGCCAGTGCATCTCAGAGAAAGGAGTGGTGGGAGTGCCTGAGGTGTGGGGTTGACATGGTGGGCTTACAGAGAAGGCTAGGGATATGAGGAATGTGGTTCTGCACTATTGTCCTATTCGTGTAGCTGTAGGCTTCTTGTTCTATGACCTTGCTGTCTTATCTACCTAGAGCCTGGCCAAACAGGCCTTCCTCTTTTCACCTTGTTTACTTCTTAAATGGCCCTGGATCGCACACAAGTGAAATGTCTCAGTACTCCATTGGCGCTCCTGTTCCACTGTTCACTGGGTGTCAACATAGATTAAGTGTCAGTCACTTTAACTCCCTGAGAAGGAATTCCCAGTTAAATCCGCTCTCACTTAGAATATTACATACTCTCTGACAATATTTATCCTACATTATTATAATTAGTTGTAATATGTGGTTGACTTCCTAGCTATAAGCCACTAGTTCAGGTTCGGGCCCCTAATGCTTACTTAGCACAGTGCCCGGCACCTAGTAAATGCAAAATGTACATGTTGGCTAAATTCATGAGACAGTTCATTGGTTACACAATATGAGTATTAGAAATTATGGTGAATACAAAGTCAATAAACTCCTTGCTTTTTGTAGAAAAAGCTTAAAGCCAACTTAAAGAAATAAATCTTTTTAAAAAAGGGATAAAAACAGTTTTGGAGCTGCAAGAGTTTAAATAGTTGTTGCTTTAAAAGTTGTTGCAGGAACGAGAGTTCTTGGGGGGATTAAGTGCCTCAGGAGACCACATCATTCAAAGTCTGTTTGGATGGAAATCCCAGAGGCCAGCTGGGTCGTTAGACTGGGTCTTTCCTGCAGTTGAGCTTTTGTCCCAGGGCCTTACGGGATATGTCCTCCATAAATTTGCAGCCGATTTGGAACTAGCTAGCTGTTCTTCTCCCTGCTGAATTAATGTGCTGTTCAGCTGAAGCTCAAATATGAAATATATTAAAAGCAAACTAAAAACAGGTCAGTGTTTTCCCTGTAATGCTATGGGAATATTTGTTTTTAAATCATCTTTTAGTACTCCACAAATCTTCCCCACAAGTATTTTTTTTTTTTTAAACGTAGAGACTATTTTTCCCAGTGTAAAAGGCCATTTTTAAAGTCCTGATTTATTCAGAAATTTACATGGAGAAAATGGCCCCAGATCCCACACAAGTGAAACTTTATTTTTTAATCTGGGGCGCAGTAGGGAGCCCTGAGAAATGCATTTTCCTGCAGGATTGTAGGAGGAACACACAGTGTTTGTTTAAAGCATCAGGTATTGAGAAATGTAATGGCAGGGTGAAAAGTTTGACCCCAGCTGCCAGATCCGATCTGCTAAGGGGTAATTGAGTTGCCATGTTTTTTTCCTCTTCAGTTTAAATCAAGTTTTGCTATAGCCCATTTAAGTGTCAAATTGGTAGCAAAACTTGACAACTTCAGGGTGCAGACATGCTTTTGATCAGAATTTACATGCAAATCATTTTTGCCTGGAACTGTCAACTCCTGTTTCTGATACTCTTGAGGGGGGACATGTCCCTCCCCAACCCCAAGCCAAAGGGGATGTTGGCTAATGTTATTAATCAGCATGTGGAAGAAAAATTATCTTGATAAATATGGTGGTTAAACTATATTTTCCCTTTTGTGTGTCAGCTGTTGCAGCTGGACATTTAATCTCCTTTTACCTAGAAGGAAATCAAACAATTACCTAGTGCTTGATGTCAAAAGGAAACTAGTGAATGAGGGGTGGAGGGTCACCAGTGTGTTGGGGAATGGACTTAAGCCACTAAAACCTGACAAAGGGTGCTGACAGTCTGCATTTTCTTGGGCATTAAACAAAGTCTTTGGTAACTTTAAAGAATCTCTCCTTGCATGACTAAACTCATTGAGAGCGTTAGAGAGAAAGCTGCCTCAGAAGTCTTAAGCCTGAAACTTTTTTTTTTTTTTTTTTTGGTCTTGCCTGAAACTCTCCGGACATTAAAAGCACGTGAGCATGTGTTGCTCCATCATTCAGCGAGACAAAGGAGTGTTTGCACTTTTGCAGAGTTAATGACAGTTAGCGAGTCTTTCTTGTTTCCAGCCATCCTGTCTCAGCATCCCCAGTCACCCACCTTCCTGAAGAGTTTCATTGTGACTTACATTCTGTCTCTAAATTCTTAGAGCCAGCCCCACTCTGCACAGCAAGAAAACAGGAGGATCCAATGAAAAAAAACAACAACCCCTAGTTGTAGAAAGGAAGTTTCCAGAACTCATTGTAGGTTAATAGAGCTGATTATGAATATTTATAATTATCCATTATGGAGCCAAAACTTTGAGTGAAATAATGTGTGAGATTTTGTTTCCAGCCAGCCTGACATTCCTTTCCATCACTGCACCCCCCGTGGGGTGAGAACATCAAGTATGTCATCTTGCCAAGATGACAGCCAGCATCGTGTCAGATGGGAGACACATGCAAGCCCGACTTGTGAAGTCAAAGAAATTTCAAGATTGGATCCACTTGATCTGACGTTGCCCCATTGCAGGCCCTTCGGAAATCTCCTCTTCCCCGGGCCTCTTCCCACCCCCGTCCAGCACTGCCTGCCTGTGTACTGTGAAATTTTAATTGAATTGTTAATGACACTGAGGAGTGACACAACACATGAGAAACTTCCAAGAATCAGTCAGGAGGAGCGCTTTTTCTTACTGTTACAAAACAGAAGACACTGGGAAATTGACAAGTCCAAGCGGTGAGGCCAGGGTAGTAATTGATAGCAGGCTGCCTAAAGCCAAGGTCCTTCCCTGGTAATTGCAAGCAGAGGCTGCCTCTGTGATCTCGCCAGTGGTGTTGGCCGTGCCAGAGCGACCCGGCTTTGACGGATTGCTTTCCTGTGGTAATGACTTAGGCATGTTCCCCCTCTCTCACACGAGGCCGTGTGTCCCTCCCACTGGAGAAAATGAGCCGGGCATTTTGCTTCTTCTTTAACAGGGTGCTGTTAAAATAACTCTATTCTATTATATAAGCCCTGTAGTGCCAGGGGCTAAATTTATATGGTTATAAACAAGAGATATTACTTTGGAATACCACAATACTGTGTTTTGCTATTTCTTTAGGATTTCAAATGGTGTTTTCAAAATAATGGATTTTACCTCAAGAAAAAAAAAATGGGAGGGGGGTGGTGGTAGGAGGAAGGATTCCATTTCTGAACAAAACCCTCATCCTATTTTTAAATTCCTCTGTGTACTTTCCTTAATTCGCTAGCCCTGTATTTATTTGTATTTGTGTTTGTTTTGCTGGCTGGATTTGACTCCCTATGGGGGCATCAGAAATATTATTTACTTCAGGATTCTGAAATAAGATAGATATTTTATTTCATGTTTTTAAAATTCTCCAAAGGTTTCTTTTTCTCCCCCCCCCCCCTTTCCCATTTCTGGACATTGATATATTTCAGAACTTTTATGTGGCTTTCCTCCCTCCCTTTTCCCCTCTTCCCCTTCCTGGAATGTAATTTTGTCTATGAAATATGATGGTGAGCTGAAACGTCCCTGATGATCTATAGTAGGTCTGGATTTTTACTCCCATCAGTGACAGAAACTTACTAATTCTGACATAGGGGTCCCTGAGCACGTTCCTCCACTGTGGCTTGTGCTTTCTGGCATATTTAAAGTTTGGGTCCCTCACCCCACCTCTGACCAAACACAGTATCACCAAGAAGTAACCTCAAAAGAGTGTCAGGAAGATCTCTGAAAATGCATGTGGGAGCCCCTTACACGTCCAGCACAGTTCAGGATTCCTGTTCAGGGTTTGAGTTCTGAAGGAGGCCGCACACAAAATGGAGAGAGAGAGACTAGAAGAGAAGCAATTTGGAAACTGGGGGACCAGGCGTGGAGCCTTCCTCTAGCAGGATAGACTGCCCACTGATGCCTGGGTTTCACCAGCCTTTTATTGAGTCTCTGAAAGAATAACCATATCCTTAGGCAGGAAATTCCAAGCAAGAATTTTACATGTAATTAACAAGTGGGGATTTGCTGTAATTAACAATGTTTCAACTTAAACAATGGGTGCATAGCTCTGACCTTTCAGAGCAACCAAGGTTGGTTAAAAACAATCAGTTTCCAGCAAATGCAGCTACAGGTTCACTTAAGAATGAAAATAAGCTGTTTGCATGTGTGCTTGCATGCATGTGTGTTCATACTCACATGTTAGGTAAGTTTTGATGCAGAACATAAGAGGAAGGAGACAGATTAATACTCATGGGAACTTCTGAGTGAAGAGCAGAGAGAAAAAGGATTTGGTGGTGGTTGTTTACCTTATATCTAGTCTCTGACTTCCAAAATTTGTTGTTAATTGGTAGTGCATCTTTAAAATTTATATCCTTAAAAATGGAGGTTTAAATGATGGTAGGTTCTCAGGCTCTGCCACAAAATTCACTTCTGCAGTAGAGCACTCTTTGGGGTAAAACAGACTTTTGTGGGCTAGGCTGAGAACATCACCATTACAGCATTAGTTCTGCTGGAAAACATTGGCAGGGTCCTAAGTTGGATATAGGATGCTAGGAAAACCGTTTTTCTTGCCTTCTCCCGCACGGCCTATAACTTGGAAAGGGAGAAACACCCTCTTCCACTGTGACCTCAGCAGCAAAAGGATTGGCCCTAACCTTGGGATGAGAGTGAAAACCCTTCCTACTGCCCCTGCTGTGGTGTTACTCTTATGTAGGGCATACTCAGACTAGTAAGTCAGGTGGTTTTAAGTAGGGATGTGTTAGAATTTCATGTAATTATTTGACTCCATTTCTAGTCTTACTATTCATATAGGTATTAGGCTAATGCTTTATGCTTTTGCCCCTCTTTCCTATGTTTTCAGTGTGTTTTGTTTTAGAGTAGTGGGTTCTCAATAGAATGTGGGGGACAATTTTGTCACAACTGAGAGGATGGGTTCTATCAGCACCTAGTGGGGAGAGGCCAGGCATGCTGGTAAACATCCTATAATGCCAATGCACAGGACAGCTCCCAATACAAAGAATTGTTGGGTCCCACATGTCAATATGATTTAGTGCAATGATATATAGAACAAAGCTCTCAGTAGAAGTCCATGAATTGAGAAACCACCATCTGTCAATAAGGGTTGTTGAGAATTTGGGGCTGCTGTGGGGACCCAGAACCAGAAGATTTGGGAAGTACACAGCTTCTGGTCGTGAACACAGCCTTTAGACATGCCCAGATTCAGATAATGGTTATACTGTCTCACTTTGGGCTTGTTGCTTAATCCAAGTCTCAGTTTCTTTCTCTGCTATATGGAACAATTGGCCATATTATATCATGAGATAAAACCTTTAGACTAGCGTTTGACTTACAAGTAAGTAAGGGATGGTTCATATGTAAATTGGTCACTTCCCTAAAGGTGGTGACATGGTGAATCTGGAGATTGTTTTCCTGAAAACTTTCATTTCACAGATAAGAAAACTGAGACCCAGAAAGGGGGAGATGTTTACCCAAAATGATGGCAGCTAGCAAATGACAAAGTTGAGACTAGAACCCAGGTTTTCTGACCCCAAGTTCTAGGTTCTTTGCAGTATTAAGCTTCCTTTCATGGTCTACAACTTAAGTCTGACTGGAAAGGAAAGTTCAGCATGTCTGAAGTATTTAGAGAAACATTAGTGACAAAATTTCCAATGTGAGAGCTCTGGCTTCTGGATGTTCACAGGAATAAGTAAGTAGGATTATCGTTTATAACGGCCATGGAACTCATGCAGACTCTGTTATGATTTTAAAACTTGTGCTGGGAACTAAAGAAAACAAGTAGAAGACTTAAGGAGTCTTGGGGTTCAGTCCTTTTAGTGCGGAGGAGTTTTATTTCAGGGTGGAAGTTAGATCTGGAAGTTTCTTTGAAGACATCACACTCACAGAAGAACATTTATTGAGTGTTGACCTGTATTGGGCATAGTGCCAGGTAATTCCACAATTTTTGGATTCCATTGGTCTTACTGAGTTGTAGTGTCACAGGAATTTTCCGTTTACAAGACGGTGGATGAGAACTATGGGGGCTCTAACCACAGGATGGCATCCCATGCTGCCTTCAAAGGTTATGTTATTGAAGAATGGTAGAGAAAAACAGCCATGAACTGTTCTTAAGTTAAAAAAGTCAGCTCTGGCCAGGTGGCTCAGTTGGTTGGAATATTATCCTGAACACCAAAAGGTCGAAGGGTTGATTCCCTGTCAAGGCACGTACCTAGGTTGAGGGTTTCATCCCTGGTTGGGGTGCATACGAGAGGCAACTGATCTGTGTTTCTCTCTCTCTTTCCTCTATCCTCTCTTTAAAAATAAAAAAACCCACCCATATCCTTGGATGAGAATGAAAAAGTAGTTTATGAAATAGTGTATGTACTATGAATCCCAACTGTACTTTAAAAAACAAAATTTTATGCATAGAAAAAAGAATGGAACACCACACACACACACACACACACACACACACACACGCACGCACACGCACACGCACACATATATCAGAATATTAACTGATTATATCCTGTGTTGGAATCAAGGATGGTTTTAATTTTATTTTCTATCTGTGCTTTTACTAGTCCTTATTTTACAAATAAAGTTGTTGTGTTTTTTTAAATTGAGTGGTAGAATTGATGTGGTCAACAAGTCTTCATTGTGCCTGGGAGCCTTAAGCAAAGAAAGAATAAAGATGGAAGTTATGCCCTCAAGGAACTCTTATTGTAGTTCTGGAGAGAACTTATACATATGGAAAGTTTTCTAAAAACAATGGTAGTTACCAGTAGCTATTAACTATCTTACTATTATGCAGCTGATTAAATTACAATAGAAAAATCTCTAAATTTGTAATAATGTATTATGGTCATCTGTGTGATTTACATATATTGTTTTACTGAATGCCTCCCAACAGACACACAGAGTACTTATTAGTAGTGTCATTTTACAGAGAGGAAAACTGAGGTGTAGAGAATTTGGGAAGTGACAGAGCCGGGATTAACTCCAAAGCTCACCTCTTCCACTACCAGTTAATGTTACCTCCCTTCCCTGCTTAGGGGATAAATAAATCACATTGTGCTCATTGCCAGTGAGGAACTGTAAGAATTACCAGTTTTCAGCCTGCATAAGAGAAGGGTGAAGAAAGATCAGGCTTAGCATGGTGGGCAATAAAGTCCTGGTACACCTTCCAACAAGATTCCCTCTACTCATCAGTGAACCTAGCCTATGTTTTGAATGATTCTGTGCAGCATTACTGAGCATCTCGGGACCAAAACACACAAACCACTTGCAGGGTTATGTCAGGGGCAGAAAAAGCGGATGAGACGAGGCCAGCACCGGAGGAGTGTCTTGGGAAGCTGCCTCTTTGTGCTTATCTCTAGTTAAAAGCTCTGGTTGCGCTTGCGAAGATTTGAGCACAGATTTGGGTGAATGTGGCTTCAAATGATGGTACCTTTCCCTGGTTTGGCTGAATCATCTTTCAGTTCACAGCCTGCACTGGGTCTGTGGTGCCCACACAATGGCCAAAACCCACAGTGGCCACAGTAAATCCCGTGAAATATGTGTTTCATCTTTATCAGGAAAATCACGTGGCATTTCCTGAATGTACCAGCAACTTACTGCCCCATCTGAGTTTCCAGACTAAATACCAGTGCTCAAGCCACATATGTTTATGGTATATAATAAATCTCCATTTGTCATAATGGTTTAAGTTTAAAAGAAAAAGAAAGGCGAGCTGTGATGTTAAAAAAAATGGGCTGTTATAAATTAACTTTCTTGGAGTTTCAGGTCAAGCCCAATTTATTAAGGGGGATAAAAAAGATAGAAACCTGGTCTGTGATCACCATTGTGATTTATTCACACCTTGAGTGGGTCCTCCTTTGGACCTTTTCTTGAACCACAGCTGGATTGGTTTATATAGGACCTGCTGGAAGCTGAGGTTTTAATGAAAAACAGTTATTCTTTCAAATTACTCACAAGAAGAGGGTTCATTTTATCAAGCACCTCCTTAATTTGACTGTAAGGCTTTTCATATTTATTTTTTCTGCATTAATCATGCCATATCTTTGTGGCAAGTATAAACACAGTGGTGAAAGACAGCATTTAAAAGAGGAAAAAACTCAGAGGACAAATGTTTCTCTAGAGGTGGCCCATTGGAAGCCCCGAACGGATAATTAAGGAAGTTATTTTGGGTTTGGTGGAAACGTTGTGAACTTTTCCAAAGACTCTTCTTCAAGAGCAGGATGGCATTTGATATTTTTGCAGACTAACCTTTAGCAATGAAAAGGGTGTCCAGTATTGACTTGCCCTGGTAGGAACCAGTAAGGCTTTGGCAGCATCAGCTAGCACGTTACTTTTGCTGCAAGAAGGCCCCCTCTGTGCCCTGGCTTTGCCCACGGAGGAGATCAGGGAGCCCTTTTCCCATTCACGACAGAGAGCTCTTCACTTAGTACTTTGGGGCTGTACCCTGGCATCTAGGATCCAGCTGGTGCTTTTTTTCTTTGCCGTTTAGGTTCTTACCTGGACAACCTGCAATTTCCTAAACAATGAAACAATGAAGGAGAGTTTATATTCTCAGCAAAGTCTCCCCAGATGGTCTTCTGCTTCCCAAAACTCCCCTTTGAATGCTCTGTGTCCTTAGGGAGGATGACTCAGAACCAGATGCTGGGTGGTCCATTGCAAATAAGAAAATTTTCACATACCTTCATGTTATTAAAATTTGTAGTAATTTTAATCTCTCTAATCTCTGACCTATGAAAGAGATCTAAGTACACATTGGAAATATGTACACCTTGTTGTGCAGGCCTATCTGTGATGTAGTCTCCATAATATTCTGTGTGAGGCAACAGGATGGGTTAGCTCTTCAAAAGCTTTTCCAGGAAGGTAAGTCAAGGCCTGTGCTGGTCTGACCACGTTAAGAGATTATTATTATTAGCTTATTTTATTACTACTATTTTCTAAGTTAGGTGGCAGTACTGATGTTAATGTTTTATTTTAAATTCAGATGTAGGGATGTATAATCTACATTCAATAAATTCCGCCTTTAAATGAACAGCTAGATGATTTCTGACAAACGTATGTTGTCAAGTAAGCACCACCACAGTGAAGTTGGTTCAAGTGTCCTGTAGCCTTACTGATTTTTAAAAATTTACTTTTTGTATAAATTACCGAGAAGCATATTGAAATTTCCAAATACAATTGTGCCTTTTTCTGCTTTTATTTCAGCTTATTAGATTTTTATGTATTTTAGAACTCTGTTGTTAGATGCGTACATATTTGTCTTGTAGATGAATCAGCTCTGTTTTGCCTAAAAATAGTCCTTGTTCTGAAGCCTACTTTGCATTATATTATTATAGAGATTTCAACTTTTGTGTGACATTTCTTTCTTTTACTCTTAATATAGTTTATATTTATAGTAAAAAAAATTTTCATAACCAATCTCATAATTTCAGCTTTTTACTTGAAATTTTTAGGCCATTTACACTTAATATCATTATCAATATAGCTGGTTTTAATTCTAGCATTTTGCAAGTTGTTTTCTCTTTGTCCCATCTGTTCTCTGTTTTTGTTATGTTCTTTTACTGCCTTTTTTTGAAAGCATTTGTATATATTTATGATTCTATTTTATCTCCATTATTGACTGATAAGTTTTTCTTCCTTTAAAAAAATTTCCAGTTTTGCTTTGGGGTGTATGTTATATTTCTTTAACTTGTCATAGTTTAGCTGCAAATAATATACCACTTTATGAATAGTTTAAGAATCTTAATAGGGTGGAGAAGGTCTGGAGCAGGACTGGGGGCTGGCTACAAGAGGTCAGTGGCGGGTGGGGGGGGAGGAGACATATGTAATACTTTCAACAATAAAGATTTAAAATAGAAAAAGAATCTTATTATAGTATATGTCCATTTCCTCCCTCTTGGCCTTTGTTTTATTGTTGTCTTACACATTACATCTATATGCTATAAACCCTACCATTCCTTACTGTTTTTTCTTTAGACAGCAGTTAACTTTTTTAAACTAAAGAAAATGTTTCTCTTTTTAAAACTAAAGAACATGTTTTTCTATTTGCTTATCTTAAAAGGAAAATTAAAATAGTTTAAAATTTTTCAATCTATTTGTGAAGTAAATATATTTTGCAGAGCCAGTTATCTTCTAAGGAGATTAAAATTAAGAAAAAAAAAGTCAAATTACCCACATTTTTACTATTTCTGCAGTTTTTTTTAAAATTTTTATTTCTGTGTGTAGATTCAGACAGAAACTCCTCTCTAAGATATTTAAAAAAATTGATTTTTAAAGAGGGAGGAAGGGGTGGGGCAAGACAGAGAAGAGAGAGAGAGAGACCAACCAGCTGCCTTCTGCATGCCTTTCCCCCTCCCCCACCCACTGGGGATTGAGCCTGCAACCAGGACATGTGCCCTGACTGGGAATTGAACCAGCAACCTCCTGGCTCATGGAGTGCTGCTCAACCAACTGAGCCACACCTGTATGATGGCAGTAAATTCTCTCAGATTTTGTCTGTCTGAAAAGTTCTTTATCTCACCTTCATTTTTAGAAGATAATTTCACTGTATATGGAATTCCTTGTAGATAGTTCTCCCTCACCCCCCAGTATCTTAATGATGCCATTTCATTTTCTTCTGCCTTACATTCTTTCTGGTGAGAAGGCTTATGTCATCCTCACTTTGTGTGTGTGTGTAAATACATATTCTCCCTCCCCACCCCCAGCTGCCTTCAAGATTTTTACTTTGTCTTTGGTTTTTAACAATTTTACTATGCTCTGATGTGCCTGTGGTCTCCCTCTTCCCCCTATCTCTCCTTGCTTTGGGATTTCTGAGGTTCTTTGAACCATGGTTTGATATTTTTCATTAATTTTGGAAAATTCTTGGCTAGTATCTCTACAGACACTTATTTTGTGTTTTGTTGTCCTCTATCTTCTCATCTACATCTGGGATTTCAAATGTATATTATACTATTTTATATAATTCCATAGCTCTTGGATGTTCTACTTTGTTTTTATACCTTTATCTTCATTATTAGTTTGGATAATTTCTTATGTACTTATGTTTAAATTCATAAATGCTTTTTGGTGCTGCACTTAATCTGCTGATAAGCCAGGCCTATCGAAGCCCTTACTTCTTTGCTATCATGATTTTCATTCTAGCATTTTTATAGTTTCCATTTTTCTCCAGAAATTACCCATCTGTTCATGCATGATGTTTACCTTTTCCTCTAGGTTTTTAAAAGCAAATTAGTAAGTTATTTTAAGTCCTTTATCTGTTAATTCCAACATCTGTGTCATTTCTGTTTCTGGTAATACTGACTACTATGTCTTTCAACTAAGAGTCTTTTTCTTGCTTCCTGTGTGTCCTATACTTTTTAAAATTAAATGATGTACAATATGTGTAAAAGAACAATACAGACTGAGGCAAATAGTATTTAGACCTGGAAATGGAGACATTTATGTTGGGATGTTAGTGTGGGTGGTTGAGTCAATATAGTCACTGAGCTGGATCTGACTTTTGTTGAAAGATAGACTTCAAATTCCTCCAGTGGTGGCTTGCTGCTACCTTGTGCTTCCTGGGGAGTCTGGAGAAATAGGGTTTTCATCATGTTCCCCCTGCATCCTCAGCTTTCAGCAGGATCCTGTGTGTCTACAACAAGAATGGGTCTCTCTCCACGCCCTTGTCCTTCTTTACAGGATAGACTGCTCTTGTTTGTCAGTGAGAGGCTTGTGTTGGTGGGAAGGTTTCTCTCTTATCTTGCTCTGCTGTCAGTCTTAGGGAGATCCTGTGTGCCTGAGGCATGAGTCTTTTTCTGTCTCATATTGATGGGGGCTGTTGGGTCGGAGAGGGTTGCCTCTCCCTTTCTAGTGGTACCAGGCCTCTGCTTCTATCCTTCTATGCAAGATGTCTGTGAGGAGGTTTTTCTTCCCTTCCCCTTGGGGCAGACATCTTTTTCTTCTAACTTTCCTTCAGCGGCACTATACCTTCATCTGGGACTATTTCTCTTAGTTGTTTATGACTTCTGTTTCTTGTGAGAGAAAGTTCTGGAAGTAGACAAGATTTCATGCCTGTGCACAATATATGGGGTTCTCTTATGTCTATAGCTTAATAATCTATTTTGTGGGCACTGTGGAAATAAAGCTAGTGAGTGAGTATAGACGCTCTGTGTGTCTGGGACTCTCAGGAATTCTGTACTTTCTGGTTTGCCGACATTTTTTTTTTTTTTTTT
>PVJC01036365.1:0-17760 GCA_004026665.1 Murina feae | reverse complement strand
GGAGCAGGGAGCGGGCCTAAGCCATCAGTAGGACACCCCCTGAGGGCTCCCAATATGTGAGAGGGGGCAGGCTGGGCTGAGGAACCCCCCCCCCTCCCAGTGCATGAATTTCGTGCACCAGGCCCCTAGTTCCTAATAACATTCCATTTCTGTTGGTGCCAAGAGCACTGAACATAATTATTGAATACTTTTTAACAATTTCAAAGACTTAACCTGGGCAGAGGGGATAGGACATGATAAAAATAAAGTAAAAGGAATGATATTTAGCCACTATATTATTTGGATTTGTACTCTAAGGAGATACAGAAAAAAGCCAGATACTTAATTGAGAATTCAATAAATTCTCAGAAAGATTTTCTAAAATGGTATCTAGAAGATGGGACACGGCTTTTAAATTATTTTGTCAAGTCTGTGGCTGTGCAATGGACTGAACTTGATGTAAAGCAGTTAGGGTTGCTCCAGTGAGGTCCCCAGACCAGCTGTATTAGCATCACCTGGGGATGTGTCAGAAATGACAATTCTTAGGCCCCATGCTAAGAACCGAGATGGAGGCCCAGTAACCAGTGTTCCCACAAGCCCTCAATCTGATTCTAAATGCACGCTTAAGTTTGAGAACTGCTTGCCACAGACTGTGGGGCTGCAGCTCATTCCATAACACACAAAAATGTCTTGAAGAAAGAACTTCTTCAGAAGTCTTTAAATTGACTCAAATCATACTGAAAAAATACCTCAGGGATACCCAAACGAGCTCTGAATCTTCATGTCTCAGGACGGAATCAACTATATCTTCGCTATTCAACTACAAACATTTTCTGAAAAACTGATTAACTCTTTCTGTTTTCTCTATCTTCCATAATATAATCAAGACTTTACAGGTAGGCTACTTTTCAGCTCTTTAATATAGAAAAACCTTCTAATATGTTGGGGAAAGGGATGAGAAAGTACAAGAATTTTAATAATATATTCAGTGATATATTTGGAGTGTATGTGACAACCTTCTTTTCTGGTTTATACAAACTAGAATGGCATTTCTGACTCTTGCTTTTCAACTTCTTTCTGTTACAGTACAATGAAACCCATTACTGTATCAGGGAAATGTAATCTTCAAATCAAATAATAATTTATTGGAATTCTCTCACCTTTTATTTTATGAGACTTTGTATTTTTATGGGAAGATTCTGTTAGGCTAACATGAAATCTCTTTCAAATTTCCTAGGGCAATGCTGATGGGAAATAATGGCAAGCTGGGAACTGAGCTTTGTTTAGTTTGTAATGTTATGTATGCAATGCTATGGAGGAGTATTGAAACGCTGTAGTATATTTCTGTTTACCCCAGCTCTTCTGAAGTCTGGTCTGAAGGACTGGACCAAACTATTTTAGCACTTTGATTCATGCAGATTGCTTGAAGTTCTTTACCCTTTTGTTCTGCATAAATAGTCTGATGACAGGGCCACCCCTGTACTGACATTGGTGACAGAGAGAGAACCAAAAAGGCTGATTCCTGTGATTACATAGTCAAGGGTTTAGTGAAGGTATAGAAATATAAGCTGATTTTCAAACATATATTTGTAATTTTCATATAATGATTATATTTAACAGATATTACATTTTTATTATATTTACATCTTCTTTTTATTTTTCAATTATATATGACATACAATATTATATTAGTTTCAGGAGTACACCCCAGTGATTTGATATTATATAACTCACTAAGTGATCCTCTCAATAAATATGGTGTCACCCATCTGACACCATACATAGTATATTATTGACTAGGCAATTGTGATTTTTCTAAGTGATTTACTTTAGTTGGGTTTTAAATCTCTAATGAATTAGATTACATAATTAATTAAATCTCAGAACAACAGTGAAGGATGTGGATGATGGTGAATAGTACATTCTGACAGTATGTTGTTGTTTTTTAAGCAAAAAAGCTTTTAATGTATCAAAAAGCAAATATCATTCTGGAATTAAGCTGGACAAATCTTGACGAATTTTAGAAATTAAAAGTTTTAATATTGAATTTTATACATTGAAAGTAGTCAGTTCAGATTTTAAGCTAAACAATGCAATGTTACAGAAATGAAAACTAGAAATGGCAGTCTGAATACTCCCCTTGAATATAAAAAAGCCTCTTTTCCCATATGTTTTTGTTCTTCTTGATTTAACTGTGAATAGGTTAATTAGCAATCAGATACCCACAGAAGCTTTGTTCTTTCACTAATTACATTTCCCTGATCATGCAACTGTGCTACCATCGTAGGGCTCTTGCCTCATTCGATGAGGCCTCCTCACTTCCTCACCTCTGGGGCTGGTCGGCATTGTAAATCATTACAGTGGCATTGGACTAGTTTTTTGATCATTCTCTATTGATATTTATTAAATGTTCTAATAATGTCAAAAGGTTCTGTGGAAATTAAATTGTATTTTTTAAAAGGACCTAATGAGTACATTTTAATTTGTATATGAAAATCCTTTACACATGTCTGCTAAATATTTTTTTTCAAAATATTTGGCACTTCCAAAGAATAATGAATCACACCCTCACTCTCTTGGAAAAATAAAACAACTTGGTTTTTTAAAAAGTGAAAGGCAGCCCTAGCCAGTTTGGCTCAGTGGACAGAGCGTTGGCCTGTGGATTGACGGGTCTCAGGTTCAATTCCGCTCAAGGATACATGCCCAGTTTGTGGGCTCGATCCCCAGTGGGGGGCGTGTAAGAGGCATCCAATCAATGGTTCTCTCTCATCATTGATGTTTCTCTCTCCCTCTTCCTCCCTCTCTGAAATCAATAAAAATATGTGAAATAAATAAAATAAAAATTAAAAAGTAAAAGGCAGCATAGGGCAATCAAGTTACAGAGCATTTTTATTTATAAATTTGGGTTCTAGTATCAATGTACCCAATGATTCCTTTAATACATAATTGATATTTAATTAAAATCATTAAGTATATAAGTAGTTTTATCTTAAGTGATAAAACTATAAGTCTACAGAAGCTTATAATTCAAATAAGAATATCTTATGTACATTGATCAGCATCATAAATTTAAAAATATGTTATTAAATAATTTGAATTGAGGGTACTAAATATATTTTGACCCCCAATAGTTGACGTTTATGAGGTATTGACTAACAAACTTAGAGATAAAATGCTAATGTGAGTGACTTTAACCATCATAATAATTATCTGAAAGCAAAGGAAATTTATTATTTATAAAGTCCCTACAATATGCCAGACATTGGATTAAAAGCATTCCTACAGATATTACTTAATCCCTAAATACTACTGTGTTCACATAATTGCTGTGCCCACATGACTGGGGTAAACAGCTCCTCTGACATGGAAAGTTCTCCATAATCTCGACCTAGATTAGTTTTCAAACATTTTACCTGTATCATGTGTTGCTGCCTCCTTCCTCATTGTCCCACACCACAGCGATTACCATATTCACGACTCAGTCAACACACAATTTTCCCTCCTGCAGTCACAGCTCTCTCTCCTCCTTGGTACTACTCAACATACTTCCTGGCATCTCCAGGGCCGCTGCAGTCAAACCTCATCCCAATGAGTTCTTTTATACAAATTCAGAAGTTATTTGAGTATTTCTATGTAGTGCCTGATGATGATCATTTTCAAGACTAAATTTCATTATTTAACCCCAGATGGTAAGATGGAACAGGATTATTTTTATTAGATACCTAATGTCCGTTTTTAACATTTTAATAGATTTTATTTTCTTAGAGCAGTCTTAGATTTCCAGAAAATTGAGAAGATGGAATTGAGTGTTTCCAAACGCCACAGTTCGCCTCTCACAGTTTCTCTATTATTACAACCTTGCATTACTGTAGTGCGTTTGCGGCAACTAATGAACCCATACTGACACAACACTAACATGGATGCATTTTTTTTAACTAAAGTCCACAGTTTACATTAGGATTCTCTTTGTGTTGGATTACTATAGATTTTAACAAATATATAGTATGTATCCACCATTACAGTATCATACAGAATAGTTTCACTGCCCTCAAATCCTCCTTGCTCAAGCTATTCTCCCTCCTCCACCATTGATTTTTCTTTACTTTTTCTATCATTTTGCCTTCTCCAGAATGACATAAAGTTGGAATCATATAGTATGCAGTCTTTCACACTGCCTTCTTTTATTTCACATTTATATTTAAAGTTCTTCCATGTCTTTATAGCTCTTTTTTTAAAAAAATTTCTGAATAATATTCCTATGTGTGGATAAGCTATGGTTAGCTTATCCACTAACCTAATGAAAGACATGTTGTTTTTTTCCAGTTTGGCCAATCTGTATATATAAACGCCTAAGCAACCATTACGAATGGACAACCAGATGATCAGATGACCAGCCAGTAGCTATGATGTGCACTTACCACCAGAGGGCAGATGCTCAATGCAGGAGCTTCCCCTGATGGTTAGTGCACTGCCACAACCAACCTCCTGTACCAGCCAACCTCCCACAGTGCCTCCCCCTGGCTGGCTGGCCCTGATTGGCCTCGATTGCTGGCCAGGCTGACGGACCCCACTTATGCATGAATTCATAGCCGCTGTAAACATTTGTGGGCAAGTTTTTGTGTGGACATAACTTTTAAACACATTTGCATAAATACCTGGGAGTGATAGATCCTATGATAAGGGCATGTTCAGTTTTGTAAGAAACTTCCAAGCTGTCTTCCAAAGTGGCTATATGACTTTTCATTCTCTGAAGCAGTAAATGAGAGTTCTCATTGCTCCAGATCTTCATTATCATTTGATCAGTTTTGGGGTTTAAGTCATTTTAATAGAACAGTGGAATTCCATTGTTTCACTTTGTAATTGCCTAATGAGCAACTTTCCCCATGCTATCTGCCACCTGTCCATCTTCTTAGTGAGGTGTCTGTTTAGATCTTAAACCCCATTTTAAAAATTGTCTTGTTTTCTTGAGTTTTAAGAGTTTTAAGTGTTCTTTGTATATTTTAAGTACAAGTCCTTTATCAGAATTTTTTTGTTATTTTCTACCAATATGTCTTTGTATTCTAAGTGTATTTCATAGAGCAAACATACTTAATTTTTATGAAGTCTACCTTATGATATTTTTTCATGAATTATACTAATGATGTCATATCTAAAAAGTCAACATCAAATTCAAGGTCACCTAAATTTAATGCTATGTTATCTTATATTAATCTTGTAATTTTACATTGACATTTAGGTGTATGATAGTTATTTCATGTCAAATATGTGAAATATGTGTTTATATTGTTTTCCATGTAAATGCTGGATGTTCAGTTGATCCAGGATCCTGTTTAAAAGACTATCCTTTCTCCAATGAATTGCTATTGCTCCTTTGTAAAAAAGCAATTGGCTATCTTTTGTGGTTTTCTCTCTAATAACCTAGAGAAATATTCCCATTAACCCATGTGTCTATTCTTTCACAAATACCATGATTTCCTGATTAAGTAACTTTACTGTTAAGTCTTGAAAACACAGTATCAGTCCTTTGACTTTTGGTTTTCTACCTAATCTTTAGGTTCAGTTGTCAATATTTACAAAATAACTTGGTATAATTTTGATTAAAATGGCATTTAATGAGTACACCAGGTTGTAAAGAATGGGCCTCTTAATGTTGTCTTCATAACCATGAAATAAAGTGTTTCCCCATTTATCTAGATTTTTGATTTCTTTCATCAGAGCTTTACAGTTTTCACAAATAGATCTTGTACATATTTTGTTAGATTAATATCAAAACATTTAATTTTTGGTACTAATGAAAATAGTATTGTGTCTTTAATTTCAAATTCTAAGTGTTTATTGCTGGTACATAGGAAAGCAATTGTCTTTTTGTCTTTTGTACATTAACTTTTTATTCTATAATCCTGATGTAGTCACTTATTAGTTCCAGGAGTGTTTTCTTTTGGGTGTGTGTGCATTTAATTCCTTATACTTTCTACATAGACAATCAGGTCATCTGTGGACTTACAGTTCTATTTTTTCTAACGTAACTTGTACATATTTTATTTTCTGACTTTCTTATTGCATTTGGTTAGAACATCCAGTGTGATGTTGAATAGAAGTGTTGAGAGGAGACATCTTTGTCTTGTTCCCAATCTTAGGGTTAAAGCACTGAAGTATTTTATTTTGTTTTTGTAAATAAAATGCTCTTTATCAAGTTGAAGACATTCCTCTATATTTCCAGTTTGCTGACAGTTTTTAGTTATGAATATATGATAGATTTGGTCTATTTTAAAAATATTTTTGCAGCTATTTATATGATCATAGAACTTTTCTTTTTTGCTTGCTGATGTAATGGATTACATTAATTTTTGAATTTTTGAATGTTGAATTAGCCTTGCATTTCTGATGAAGTCTATCTAACATTTAGAGGGAAATTATACAAATTCTCTTCATGAAAATAGATACAAAGAGAAAACTTTATAATTTATTTGGAGAACAGAATTACCATCTTCTTAATCTCAGAACTTTAAAAAAGAAAGACTCATGGACACAGACAGCAGTATGGTGATCATCAGAGGGAAAGGGGATAGGGGGAAAGTAGAAGATAATAAGGAAATAAATGGTGACAGAAGGAGACTTGACTTGGAGTGGTAAACACACAATACAATATACAAACGATGCATTATAGAACTGTATACCTTAAAACTATATAAATTTATTAACCAATGTTACCCCCAAAATTCAATAAAAATAAATACATTTAAAAAGAGAAAAAGTTAAAGCATTCTTCAACTCTCCCATTATTTTCCTGCCAAACTTCAATACTTCATGTGCCATATTGAAAAAGTCAGTCATCCCTCTTATATTTAAAGCAGATACTGTTTTCTACTTCTACCTCTAACATCACTGCTTCTATCCTTTCCTTTTATTCTTATTTCACCTGTGATGTTCAGTCCTCTTGAAACTTGCAATAGCCATTAGGAAGTCTCCCTAGTCTCTTACTTCCTCCAACTCTTCTTTCAGTACCAATTTAAAAATGCCTTAATGCACAACTCCAATCATGTCACCTCCTCTCTTAAAAGCTTCCAGAGATATAGGAATAAAAACGAGACTCATTTGCCTCATATCCAAGGCTTTTTACAAACTGGGCATAATTAGATGTAATTATCTAATTTCTTAACTTATTTTATTCCTCTTTTTCCTACTCAAAATTGAAAGCTCCTTGAGCAGAAATATTGCCATGTGTTCCATTCTCTCACACAGTGCCCTGACAAACAGTTGGCAGTCCGTAACTATTGAATAAATAACGGAATGAATATCTACCTATCTGTTCTCCATTCTGTGGGAAATAGAAAATAATAAAAATAAATGAGACAAAAGGAAACCTCTTAAATATGGTAAATGAAAATTTGGTCCTGCTGTGTGAGGTACAGGTGTACTGAAGAGTTGAGCTTCCTGCATCAAAGCAGTTAAATAGTCTCTGAGCAAGGCACATTGTGTTGCTAACTCTTTTCTAAGAAGCCAATAAGCTCTAGATGTGGCATGCTGTGGCATGGCTACTTGCCATTTTCCCTGCTGGTATCATCACTTCCTAGCTTAAGACATAATGTGAGCAGCTACTGTTAGCAAACAAAATCCAGCTGAGGCAAAACGATGGGAAATGAGTTGGAAAAGATATAGCAATGAGTAGGAATAAGAAAGCCCCAGGTATATAAAGGAAAGTGTGGATATGAAGGCTGTTTAAATTCCATAAAATTTTATTATTAAAATAATAAATTGATTCCATTACCAGAATTTCTATTTTGGAAAAAAATAAAAAGCAATTCTAGGCAACATTTATTATCCAACTGAATCTAAACTACTTTGTCTGCTTTCCTTAAACTCCATATTCTAACAAACCATTGTCCTCAATCATTGGAAACATACCTACGGAGATTTTGAAAATTACACTGACATGTGTGTTTATATATTTAAACAGTTATATACAGAGTTCATTTATTTATATAAATATATTTAAAACTAAGTAAGTTACATACAGTCAATTCTCATTATTTGCAATAGTCATGTTCTCTCAAATCATCACAAATCCTGAATTAGTGAACAGTAAATTACCATTCCCAGTAGAAATATAGGGTAGGTTGTGGAAAACGTCTGGTCGTATTTTCCTCAACTGATCAATACATCACCTTCTTTTACAGTTGTTTATAATTAAAGACATTATTTTACATTATATATATTTGATATATACATATATATATATATTATGTGCTATATAATTGATTCCTTTACAAACTCATGTAATAGTATTATAACTCATTCATGCCTTCATGAAGTTTATCAAACATATATATTTCATTCAGGAAAGACGTCAGAGCTTCCTTGAAGTAGAAACACCGGATGGCATCTAGCACTATATTGGGAAGTCACTTTAAACAGGGAAATCACCATCAAAAGCACAAAAGTGTGAAAAAAAGAACTGTCATTAAATAGACTTTGATTTATGATAAACTGACAAAATACAAGTGCAAAATGTATAAAATTATAATTACTTCTAAAATTACTTTCCACCTCCAAGAATGCAAGTAGGTAAAAGTGATAATAAAAACAAAAATTCAAATTTCCAGCATTGTCAAGAACAAACCCAATTATTGCCAGTCATTGTCAAGTTTTCTGTTCTTCAGATTCTCATGCCATTTCATTTTTAAAAGACTTGGATAGACTGTTATAAAACATATTTCTAATTTAACATGACAATTTTAGAAGCTGGACCGCAGATTTGTGAGTCTAATAAAATTATTAGGCAAGAACTGAAGAGAAAAGCAAGAAAGCAGATGATGACATAGGAGAAGTTAAAAGGAGTAATGTTTTATTTATGAAATACAAACCACTGGCCTTTTAATTTGAGTGGGTGGTAGAAGTGAATCCTCTTAGCATTATAGTGAGAAAAAAAATGGAAGATATCACATTCTTCACAACTGCAAATTAACTTCAGGATTATTTCAAAAAATCAAATGATGCCATAAAGTCACCTATTAAAAATTAAAAGACTTCGGAAGACAGTTTGGCAGTTTCTTACAAAACTGAACTACCCCTAGCAATTACCACACAAACATCCACACGTGCATGTGTAGAGCAGCTTTATCTGTAATTGGCAAAAGTTGGAAGCAATCAAGATGTCCTTTAGTAGGATAGTAGATAAATAAATTGTGGTATGCCCAGACAATGGTAATTCAGCACTAAAAAGAAATAAGCTACCAAGCCATGAACAGACATGGAGGAAACTTAAATGCATATAATTAAGTGAAAAAAGGCAGTCTGAGGGTAAGGTTATATACTGGATGATTCCAACAAAATGACATCTTCAAAAGGCGTAACTATCAATACTGTAAAAAGATCAGTACTTGCTAGGATTGAGTCAGGGAAGGAAAAATCAATAGATGAGGTATAGAGGATTTTTAGAGCAGTGAAAACATTCTGTATGGTATCATAATGATAGAAATATATCATTGTAAGTCTGTCCAAACCCATAGAAAGTACTACACCAAGAGTGAACCATAATGTAAACTATGGACTCTGGGTGATTATGATATGGTAGTGAAGATTTATAAATTATAACAAATATATCCCTCTGGGGGTGGGTATTGGTAATGAAGGAGGCTATGTCATTGTGGAAGCAGAGAGTATATGGGAAACTTCTGGAAAATTAAATGGTGTAAATACCCTAGATTATACAGATAATAAGTAACAGAGCCAAGATTTGAACCCAATTTACCTAACTCTGAAGTTTTTTTTTTTTTTTCATCATCAGTAGGTTGTAGGTTTTCATTAAAATAACATACTGCAACATTAGCTCTCTAACTAGATAATTAAAAATACTGGTTTTTCATCTCAGATCATTATTTCAGAACATGGACCCAATCATAGCCAATTCATATCAACTGATTTGTTTTTCAAATGGAATTTCAGAACATATATTAAATAAGTGTTTTAAAGAATGTTGAAAATCCACATTTAATGTATATATAAAAAGAATTATCTTCTGGATAGTTAGATTTCAAATGACCTGGCAAGGCAGAAAGTCAATGAAGTTCAATAAATAGACCCAGTGGAAACATTTTCCTTAAACAGCACAGTCTACAATAACCATTCTTCTGATAATGTCAAGATTAGGCTAGCCTGGTTAGGAATTGCATTTTCTAAATGAAAATTTGCAGCTGACATGCCAGTTTTTACCGTGCTATTGTTCCCTTGAGAAAAATAACAAGCAGACTTTTCACTCTTTTCTGGATATTTGACATGAAACCTAAGCCACTTCCATAGGGGAACTAGATTTCTCTCTGACTCACCAGTACTACATTCTGGGAATAGCAGGTCATCAAAAAGTAATTGATGAATAAAGAATAAAAGTTGCTGCAAATAAATCACAACCCTGCATAGGCTTCCATGTTGACTATATTTGCTATTTAAACTTTTGAACACCTAATGGAAATACCATATGAAGAAACAACTCAATAAACCAAACTAAATAACAGATACTCCCACTCCTCTCCACCATACACAGTTGAGTGCAAATCTAAAGATAGTGAATAATGACTTATTATACCTTCAGATCTAGTTAGGTATGCAGGGGCAGAAATATTGATCCAAAGGCTTTCTGCACCCCAACACTGTACTTCAGAAAGGAAGCAGACAGGATGATATAATTCTGTTTTATGCTGAATTGGCAAATCTTATAAATTATTTGATTCCAGCTTACTTTTGAGGGTGTATTTGAAAGAAACCATGATTAGTATTGTGAAATAATCTTTCCAAGGAGAAAAACAACACAGTAGCTTTTTGAAAAAAAATGTAACTTTATTGATTTTTAGAGAGAGAAGAAGGGAAAAGGAGAGAGAGAAACATTGATGAGAGAGCAAGTCATTGATTAGCTGCCTTCTGCTCGGCCCCCACTGGGGATCAGCCTGCGATCTGGACATGTGCCCTGGCTGGGAATCGAACCGGTGACCTCCTGGTTGCTGGGTTGATTCTCAACTGTTGAGCCACACCAGCCAGGCCACAGCAGGTTTTTAAATGACAAAATGAAAATCTGAAACATTTGATACTATTTGAAGATGAATTGTACTTATTAAGCTACTCTGGGCAAAGTAGCAAAAGAAGATGTGTTACGGACAAGATAATTCCATATTCTAGGCTCTTCTGTCCTCATGCCACATTTACGCCACATTTAGATTTTCATAATCCAGTTCCAAAGCTTCCTTTTCTGTTAAGTTATTCCTGATCACTTCAATTTGAAATAATCTCCCATTGTATTATAAGCTTCTTTTTTTAAATTAAATTTATGGGGGGTGACATTGGTTAATAAAACTTTATAGACTTTAAGTGTACAACTCAATGATACACCATCTATATATTGCATTTATGGTCCCTACCAAAAGTCCAGTCTTCCATCACCATATATTTAACTCCCTTTACACTCTACTATACACCCACCCACCTTCCCTCTCATAATCTCCGTTCTGTAGTCTGTGTCTATGAGTTTTTATTTGTTTTTCTTGTTTGTTAATTTGTTTCTTTCAATTTTATATCCTACATATGAATAAAATCATATGGTTCTTGACTTTTTTATCTGACTTATTTCTCTTTAAATTCCCACCAGCAGTGAATAAAGGTTCCTTTTTCTTCATAACCTTTCCAACACTTGTTATTACTTGTTTTGTTGGTAATAGCCATTCTAACAAGTGTTAGATGCTATCTCATTATAGTTTTAAATTTCATTTGTCTAACAGCTGGTGAAGTTGAGCATATTTTCATATACCTATTGGCCATTTGTATGTCTTCTTGGGAGAAGTGTTTGTTCAGATCCTCTGTACATTTTTAAATCAAACTGTTTGTTTGTTTGGTGTTGAGGTGTAAGAGTTCTTTATATATTCTGGATTATTAACCCCCTGCTGGAGCTGTTGTTTGAAAATATCTTCTCTCATTCATTTGGTTGTCTTTGTGCTTTGTTGGTGGTTTCTTCTGTTGTGTAGAAGCCTTTTAATTTGATATAGTTCCATTCATTTATTTTTGCCTTTACATCCCTTGCCTTTAGGTCAAATTCACAAATTCTTTTCTAAGACCAAGGTACATAGTATAGTACCTATGTTTTCTTCTATGTAATTTATTGTTTCAGGTCTTATATTTAGGTCTTTGATTCATTTTGAGTTAATTTTTGTACATGGGGACAAACAGTAGTCTAGTTTTATTATTTTGCATGTGGCTTTTCAATCTTCACAGCACCATTTATTAAAGATGCATTCTTTTCTCCATGTATGTTTTGGCTCTTTTATCAAAAACTATTTGCTGATATACATGTGGTTTTATTTCTGGGCCCTCAATTCTGTTCCATTGATCTATGTATCTGCTCTTTTGCCATATCATGATATTTTGATTATTATTGCTTTGTAATATAATTTAAAGTCAGGGTATATGATGCCTCTGGTTTCATTTGATTTCTTTCTCAAGATTGCTTTGGCTATTCTGGATATTCTGTGGTTCCATACAATTCCATGTTTATGGACTGGAAGAATCAACATAGTTAAAATGGCCATATTACCCAAAGCAATTTACAGACTTAATGCAATCCCCATCAAAATCCCAAAGGCATTTTTAAAAGAAATATTATGAGTTTAGTTTAAAGAAATATTCCATACTCTGTCCTCTGCTAAATAACCAACTTCTTAAAATCTTGGATAATGCCTTAATCCATCTTTATAACCTGGCACTCACTCAAATATGTCATAGTTGCCCATTAGTAGAATTTTGTAGAAGCAAACTAAATTACAGGAAAAAAGGAAGTGAAGTTTCAATTTGACACTGTCTTTCAGAGTGTGGTGAAGATCAATGTAATAATGATCATTAAGGTACTGGTAAGTGCATAAAGCTCTAAAGAATATAATATGGTAGTGATATTATCACCATCATCACCATTGTGCTTACCATTGAGTCAGAACAATAATTTCAAATATATTGTAAAAAGAATGAAGCTACTCTAAAACATTTAAAGTATTAATTCTTTTTGTAGTACCATTTAATCAACAAGAGACACTGCTATGTAAGTACTCTTACATGTATCTTTTATCATGAGATATAGTAAAGAGATTACCTTTAAGTAACATCAAAGGGAATGATTATAGTCTCAAACTCAGACAATTTTATAGTTCTAGGCTATTTCACAAAGTACAGCAGGTATTTCTCAAGCTAATTAATAAAGAAGACTGTGAACTACAGGTGAATGAGAATTAAACTGAAAGACAGGAATCCAAAGTTTCAGTTCAAGCTTTTAACAAATACCCTATAAAGTCTCTTGATTTACCACTAAAACCTTCAGTTCATTCTCCTATTGAATGAGATATTTACATCATTTTAACTGTTCAACATACCTAAGGTTCTCTGTTAATGGCTAATTAAAGTAACCTGTGTGTATGAAGCCTGATGTAGAAACACAATTTCTACTTTCAAAGAATTTGAAAATACTTGTGGGAGGGGGAACACAGACCTAATATACTCACATATAAACATAAATAAGCATACGTATACAACAAACAATTATAAGTAGGGATAAGAGACTTTAAAGATATACTTGTTGGCCTGTGTTGCTAAGTGGTTGGAGCATCAATCCATGAACCAAGAGGTCACTGGTTTGATTCCCCATCAAGGCAGATGCCTGGGTTGTGGGTCCAAGGAGGTGGTATGCAGGAGGCAGTCAATCTTTGATTCTCTCTCATCATTGATGTTTCTGTATCCCTCTCCCTTCCTCTCTCTCTAAAAATCAATGAAAACATATTTTAAAGACATATTAGTTGATCAATGATGAATTAGTGAATGTATACTATAAATGCTAGAGAAATGCCTTTGGAGTAAGAATCTATAAAGATCTGAGGAACATGTAGAATAGCTTTAAAATAGAAATGAGCATGATTTTGCTGGAGTTAAAAAGTAAGGATGGCGATAAGTCTAAGAAATAAACATGGTGAATTAGAGGAAGGCCAGAATAGGAGGATCAGTGTGTGCTACACAATTTGGATTTTATACTCATGGGATTGTACCAGTAAACACTAGAATGACAGAACCAATCTGCCTCTTAAAAAAAAGATCAATCTAGTGCTCAGGCAGAATATGAACTGAAATAGGAATGTAATAAAGCCACAGAAGTCAATAATAACAAATAGAGTAGCTCAATCAAGAGATGATAAGGGATCTGAGATCACAGGAAGGTGTGAGAGTTACGGGTCATTGAGAAAACAAAGCAGTAAGGTCTAGATATTATTTCATGTGATTGTCAACAGAGGAAGGAGAGTCAGGGATGGCAGCCAGTCTCTCATTTGAGATTTACATGAGTTGCCCTGTCGACATAACAACCACTAACTGTCACTGGTGCACAGCAAAACACGATTACTTCTTAGTCCCACATCTGTTGCCGCAGCCTGAGCATAACCAGGATTGACTCTAAACCACAAGTTGGGTCCAAGTCTGTTCCACATGTCTCTCATTCTACTTGGGAAAACATCAACCTGAAGCATATTCTTATTATGAAACACAGAAGTCATAAGGGAGTTAGCCAATGGCCTTTTAAGCCTGTAATTTTATCATATATGTCACCAGTGCATTGGCCAAAGCAAGTCATCTGGCAAATGACAAGTCAAGGAGCAGTAAAGTAACTGCACCTATTATGTCAAGGGTGTGTATAAATAAAACTAATCCAGGGAAGTGGGGATCTGAGATCAATTATTCATTTCACTGTAGCCCACATGGATGGCGGAGACATTTCTAAAATAAGAAATTAAAGAGAAAGAGAATGATTTAGACACGGAAGAGTAGAATTTGAGTTTATACACAATGAGATGCCTCTATCACTTCAAAATGTTGATATTTATTAGGCATTCTGGGATATTGGTGGAATTATCTCCGCTGGGAACACACATGAGAAGGTGTCAACATTGATATTCAGAAGACAACTACAGACTGAATATAGAAATTCTGAGGGAAAGAAGCCCAACATTAAAGTGACAAGCAACAACAGAAGACCCTTAAAGGAAACTCAAGAGAAATAAAACCAAAAGAGAGAATAATTTTTTGTGTGCTAATTAGGGTCTGAGGAGAAAAGAACTCAAATTCTTAATTAGATTTAAAATTAAAAAAAGAATTAGTGGCCTTTACCAGAACCATTTCAAAACATGGCAAAGTTAGAATCCAGATTCACCTCCGGAAAGACTATTATCTTCCCAGCTGCTCCAGCATCATCTCCTCTCCTCAGCTCCATCATTCACTGTCCTTTCCCTTCAATATAAAACATGACCTGTGTTGATGCAATTCCCTACATCTCCTCCTCTCAGATAACTATTATAACTACTACATCCTGCAAGAGCTTCCTAGCAGGACTCCTGCCTCCACACTTGCCCCAAACACAATGCATTTTTACAAGGAAAACAGACTACTCTAAAAATAAGAATTAGATGAACATAGTATACATTTCCTTAGTAAAATACCACTCCTGCTACTAATGTGCTGGCATGGAAAGTCCTATATAGCTTGACTTCTGACAGTCTCTTCTATTACTCTCCTCCAAGCCAATGTATTTTCACCCAGATTGTTCTTTTATTTTTTCTTCTCATCCAAAGATATGCTTTCTATTAATTTTAGAGAGAGGGAGAGTGACAGTGACAGTACAGGGAGAGGGAAAAAACATCAACAGGTTGCCCTGAAGAGGGATCGAATCCACAACCTAGGTAAGTGCCAGACTGGGAACCAGTCTTGCCACTCTTCTGTGTATGGGGCGTCGCTCCAACCCAATGAGCCACACTGGCCAGGGCCAGATTGTTCCTCTTTCCATGCCTATCACCTCACGTCATTCCTCACTTGGGGACCTTCATACTACCTCTTCCTAGTTATGCAGTGTCTTCTCGGCTGGAGAAATAGCTTCTTAAAGTCTGGAATAATCTTAACTGAAATTCACATTCCACTAACTTCATATTTCTATACTTCACAACAACTGAGATTTTAACTAAAATCGGGCCTTATCTGACTACTGAAATGAGTGGCCTTTAATTTACTTTCTGTTGCAAAAAAATGATTTTAATTCTCTACATTGTACTTGTCAGTATATGATGCTTTTTATTATTTATTTTGTCTCCAGACATGAGTGCAGATACATCGTCATATTTCCTAGTCACTTTCATATCTCCCAAACATGGATCTGGACCTCAGAATTAATATATCTTAGTAACTACTTTTTCAATAAATTAGTATTTTGGATCAACTACAATGAGTTAAAACACTTTGTAAGCAGGCATTTTCCCACCACTATGTGGTAGCGTTTGAAACACTTTCCTTTGTGCAGGGGTACATTACAAAACTTGCACATGGACCGCGTTTCACTGTGTAGTTTATGAGCGGCACACACATGACAACGACGTAAAACATTTTTATTTTTGCCGGTTCCAGCTAGAGGTTCCAATGTATGTTTCCTCATGTCCATTGACAGTCTCCCTGGTGGATCCGATTTTACTCATTTCCTGCAAAAAATGTGTTAAAAATAAACAGAATAAAAAGAACTAGGAACATTGAGGGTAAAAATAAACTCTAAATTGCCCAAACTAAACGTATAAATGATGACTTACTGACTAGGAACAGGCTTTATGAGTTTGTTTGATGTATGCGTGTATTTTATTGCAGTGATTCCAGCAATGGGAGTTAGATTGGGAGAGGGAACAACAAATGAGAGCAATTCCTAAGAAGTGAAAGAGTCTGAGCGTAGTTATTAGAAGCGATAGAAAAAGACACACGTCTTTCATTCAAAATAGTAAGAAGAATGGATATGTGCTCCTTTCCCCCCCTTCTCAAAATTACTAACCTGCCTCTATCTAACCTTCCATTTCTAGTTTATGTTTGATGCATATGTTCTTTTCTTATTAGAAATTCTAATATAGTATCACATTTACTGGCCTTGTGTCTTTATAAGGATGCATAATGCTTATTTAAGCAGTATTTTAAAATTTGACAATAAGAAGTCTGTTTCCAATTGTTCATTATAATAAATCAGATTGCAACAAACCATATATATTTATATGGTTTGTTGCAATCTGATTTAATTTAAAATTTTTATGGCAAAATTCTTAATGTATTTGGAGACTTTGTCTTATAAAACATATTACAACGTTTGCCTCCAAAATTGTTTCTGCCTCCAATTCTATTTCCTTCTACTCTCATGAGCAATTTTATGAAAAATTGAAGCTTCCTATAAGGTACATTTCTTTGATTTCTAGGATAGCTAACGTTTTTGTACATATATTTTCCATTCAGATTTCCGTTACAAGTAGTTTGTTCATTTCAGCTAATTTTACTGAGATATTTGGTTTTTATTCATGATTCTTCTAATAGCTCTTTATGTGTTTAAATGATCTTCAAGGGTAACATAAAATAAGTTATGCTTCATAAATTCCAACATGTCATGGTAACATGTAAAAATCATTATATTATGTAAGAACAATCAGTAATGCATCCATTATAATATGCATATTATACATGACAGGAAAAATTCCCATCAATTAGATCAGATACACCTGATTTAAAATTCATCCCATCATAGGAATTTTAAATAATACATGATTCCTAGAAAATGTGAATATTTTATGTTACATGAAAAGGGGACTCTGCATAATTAGGACCCTGAATTTAAAATATAGATACTATATCACGGATTATCTACATGGGCCTAAACTAATCACATGAGCCCTTAAAAACAAACAGAACTCCGTGATGAAC